>JAJOOO010003983.1:0-19312 GCA_029582685.1 Solanum piurae | reverse complement strand
ATAATATCGATGTAATTAATTAGGAGCGAAGTTATAATGGTAGTTACATATTCGACAAATTAAGTCATTTTGAGTTGTACTTGTATTAAAAATTCACTTGTTTCTTATTTTCTTCATTTTAATTTGTTTATCTTGTTTATCTGATTTGACTTGACATGAAGTTTAAAAAAATAAAAAGAAACTTTTGAATCTTGTAGTATTGAACTAAGAATACGTAAAATATACCAAAATTTCCTTTAACTTTTTGGCATTAAGCATTTCACGTGAAAACTTAGAATTGAAGAGTTGTGAAAAAAGGAAAGAAACGTTTTTTTTAAACAAAGTAATAGATACTTACAATATAATGATTTTTTTATATCATCATTATGGGGGAGTTATAATGATAGTTGTGGATTCGACAAATTTAGTAATTTTGACTCAAATTTTATAATTATATTAAAATTTCACACAATTCAAAACCCCTAAATAAAAGGGAAAAAAAGTACAATTCATAAAGTAAAAAACTTATTTATACCCTGTTTAAGTCGTACTTTTCCTCCCATAAAATAAAAAAATTTCACAAGTTGTGAAAACTATTATTCTTTTTCTAATTCTTATATAATCTTATCAAATGAGCAAACTATAGTTCATAAACATGGTATGAACAATTTTTTCACATCGATCATATTCTCTTTTTTTTATTAAATTTAAAATGATAAATCTTCTTTAACAAAAATATAAACTTATGAATCAAATTATATATTTTAATAAAAATTAAAATCACAATTTCAACTTTTGATTTTATTTTAATTTTATATTTAAAATCATAATTTTAAATCCCACATTCAAATTGCGCTTACTATAAATATTTTGTTAGCATAATATACGGACGATATTGTATGGGGGCTTGGCAAGAAGCACGAGTCATCCATGCAGAAATAGTAGGTCCCACGTGTGGTTTTACTTAGGAATACCAAAGAAAATTTGACAGCTGTTTATTTTTATTTTTCACTCTGATGTTTGATACTATGGGAGTGGTACTAAATTCAAATTCGTGTCGAAAAAATCAGTGCTTACTATTTTTATTTTACATACAAAAATTTAACTATCCTTGGATTTGCTCCGTTGTTACACCGGGAGTCCCTCAAATCTCAATACTACATTTGTTTTCACATAACTAACTAATCTATCTATTTATTTTTTTATGTCTGATATTATATTAAAGCTTCAAATAATTTAAATAGTATCATATAATATTTATTTAAAGTGAAAATATTCTTTTTATACTTAGGGTATAGATTTCGACATCTTTAATTAAGGATGAAGCTAAGAAATCTTATTCATTCCACCATAATTTATATCGGTATAAAACTAATCAATCACATGAGCAATTATTTTAATTAATATTTGAAATATTGTTTAACTAATATATTTTTCTCAAATCCGAATAAAAAAATCATGAAAAAACACGTATATATGTTTCTAATATTTGTGAGTTATGTAGTTCCATACTTATGTTGATGCTCATGATAAAGGTGATTTATGTAGAAGGAGAGGCTGATAAATTGAGGGGGAAAAAAGGATATGTTCATTAAAGAAAAATCATATAAATTTACATGATATACACATTTTTAGTTTTGATATACAATAAGGCCAAAACATTTGTTATTTAAATGCGGAAAATACATGTCATAAACTTAGAATCTTGATATATAACATTTTCTCTCTTCATACTATAATTGTTGAATCAAACTATTCTCTCTTTTAACAATAGCATTTTAAAAATTAATTTAACGTGATTTGTCATAGACTTGATCTATAGCACTTGCTCTCATCATACTTTAATTGTTAAATGATCAAATTATTCTTTCTATAGCAATAACATTTTTATAATTAATTCAACTTGTGATTTACGTCCTCTTTATGATTTTGATATAAAATCTTGTATTCCACAAAATATATGTATTTACATTGTATGAATGGAGGATCACTAGACACAGCTTTCTTATGAAGGGAATATGCCTTTTTTTTTTTTTTTTTTGATTTTCACCTTATCATGCTCGATATTCGTATTGGGGTTTAATTAAATTTGCGCACTCTCTTCGAAAGCTCGAACTGTGTGAAGTGACCCCAACTATTTAACTACTATCCATGTTAGGACATGAAAAAGTTGTCATAATAATTATTATGTCGCACATTATGTCAACTATGTTTTTCTAATTAATTATTAATTTGGGTCTCATGAAGTGAAGGCTAATTAATTGAGATCATCGGAAGTATCATGATTACATATGAATGTGATTGATATGCAACAAAGCAAATTTTCATGAATAATAGTAGTAGTACATATAATTAACATATCTAAATAAAATAAACAGATGGTCCATGAGTGAGTATGTTCTTATTATTCCCTTCTACCTACATATTTAGCCAGGTGAAAAGGATGCAGTGTAGGTTAAAGTACCTTAATGACAGTAGGCCTCATTGATTTTATAATATCTATACGCAACAACGACATATCTATTAAATCCCAGAAATATAGTCTGGGAGGATGGTGTACGCAATGTTATTCCTAGCTTATGAAGGTAAAGAAACTGTTTTCGATAGACTCTCAGCTCAAATAAAACATACTACAAGGATAATGGAAGAAAATAATAATAGTCACATCAAATAATATGATATTCAAAGCAAAGGAAACAACAAGGAAAATAATAAGGAGTAGGATAATATAAATAACGGAAAAGGGTTGAGTATAATTAGTCTATCTATCTTTGGGTCCAATATTGACCACTTTTATAAAGGATTATCTAAATAATTTAAATAATTTTTTTAAATACGTGACGATATTGGTTACAATTTAATTACTTAAATTAATTTACGAATTTACTCATTACTAATTATACTCGACCTAAATTAACTACACCTTAACTAGTTAATTTGGGTTGAGTATAATTAGTAATGGGTGGGTTTGTAAATTAATTTGAATAATTAAATTGTAACCAATAGATGGTCGCCACATATTTAAAAATGATTTAAATGATAATCCGCAATAAAAGTGGTAAATATTGGATCCAAAGGTGGATGACACGGTATTTCAGAGCCAATTGGTTATATGTGGAATGACATAGATATTTGGGAGCCAATAGATGGATGGATGGTAGTTTTGTACCATTTCCAATAGTTTGAGAGTATTTTTAGCCCTTTCTGTATAAATAATAATATTGATAAGGGAAACTAGACAACGCACAATTACCTACTAACCTTCTAAACCTAATTCTTGACCTCCATACCCTCCTATCTAGGGTCATGTCCTCAATGAATTGTATATGTTTATAATATCTAATTATCTATACACAAACAACATAACAATTATTATATATATTATATTATTATTATAATCAATTTGCCGCACTGCTATAAGTTTTAGTAAACTCCGACCAACTCTCTGTTAGAATTTGACTCGTCAATTAGGAATTTTTTAAATAAAAAATCATCGGAAATATTACTAATCAGCGAGCCAAATTCTATCGAAAATGAGTGATTTTCTGATCATATGGACTAAAAGAATTTTGACAATAAAAAATCATTTAAAAAATAAGGGAAACTAATTTTTAACCTAGGTAGCTTAAAAATAAGTTAGGAAACTAAACATGTCACAGTAAGTTGAAAGTTTAATTTTTACTTTGGACAAGTGGAATATTAATTTATTTTTTTAAAAGGAAGCATATAGTTATGATTAGACATTATATAGGTTGGTTAAATTTAGTGCTAAGTAAGCTTTCAAGAATACACAAAATGTCCATCCATTGCTTACTACAGTATCAAGTTAATTGTGACATTACGTCTTCCAACTTATTTGTCTCTCTTCATTCGAGCCTAACTTTATTGACTCCACACTATATTAGGTATATATGCCGACATGTAAAGGTGTTAAACGAGTTAGTTGAATTAAATTAAAATAAATTAAAATAAGTTAAGTCAATAAATGATCAAATTATTAATCCACTCAAAAGTTATTGGATCTGAAATAGACTAAATTACAGGTCATAATTTAACATGTTTAATTTTTATTAGGTTTTCATTATTTTATTTATTTATTATAAAATTTTAATTCCTTTATAATGGTTATATATAATATATCAAATAATATAGTTTATTTTTCTTATCTTTCTTTTTTAGTGTTGCATTATTATTGATGTGGAACTGAAACTTGCTGAAATGACGTGTCCTTAGAATTCTTTATAGACTCCAAGAAATATGGAAAGTTGCTCTTCTACTTGAGAAATTCTTTGATGTTGGACTTTTTACATCAAGTGATTGGACAATAAATATATTTTATTATTTCTGAGTTTTAATTTATGTTACATGATTTGATTGGATATTTAACTTATTAAAAATACTTTTTGAAATTTAATCTAACAAAACAAATTTTAGAGTTTACTGAATTGATTTAATTGGCTAATGAATTATAAGTTAAAAGTCATAAATTAGAAATCTTAACTCATAACTTTTGATATATTTTCATTATTTTGACTTAAAACTTTTTATATCAAAATAGACCAAATACTATAAAAATGCTTAAAATTCTTAGCATAAAAATATTTAAAATAATACAATAAAAACAGACAATATATATATATATTTATAATATTTATTATTGATTTTGCCTCGACACAAAATTCAAGAATATAATTTATCTTTTTCAATTTTATGATCTTAAAATAAAGATATACAAATCATAACTGAATGTCCTTTAATATTATTGATTTTTAAATATGACATGTAATAAAAAGATTAAAAACTGTAAAAAAAAAAATGAAGAAGAAGAAGAGAACCTTCGTTCTAAAATAGACTAAAAAGTAAAATTAGAAATAAATTAAAATGAAAGGAAAAAGGAAAGTAATAATCTTTTTGAAATTGACAAAAAAAAAATGTATCATATAAATTAAGTGGAGTAATGCAATTAGAAGGTCACTCCATTAATTACGTACCTCTTTTGAGTTTTTTGAAAATGATCAGTCATCGGATACATACTATATACGTATATATGACACGTCACAAATGATTATTTGAACATTCTAGTTGTGTTTGGTACAAGTTAAAGCAAAATATTTGCCATAGAGAACTTTTTTTTTCCTGATAAATAAGTAAATTTCATATTTATTTTTCAATTTGATACTTAATTAAAATAAATTATTCTAAATATGTTTGCATATAATTTAGATAAATATTGTTGAAGTTGGAGGTTGGTGTTTGCATGGCAGAAAATGGGGATGGATAGAGCGTGTTGAAAGATGAGAATAAGATAATTAATGTAAGATAATATTCGTAAAGGGTAAAATGGTAAAGTTGATTAATCTGTTGATGATTTCTTAATTATCATGTAAAATAGAAATGGGAAGGAGGAAGTAATATTTAAAATCTTGAATCCATTGTTGATTAATATATACTCCTCCTTTCCCTTTTAGTTGTCATGGTTTTCTTTTTTTAAAGTCAAATGATAAGAATTTTGATTAACAGTTTACAATGTATGCAAAAAATTACAATTTATAGTACTTTTCGTATACTTTTTGAATATATAAATTTTTAGTTTAAAAAATTAAATTAACATAATCTAATTTAACTTAAAAATTTAGTCAAATTGACTTTTAAAAATTGTGACATGACAACTAAAAAATAACGGCTGAACAAATAAAGTTTTGAGTAATGTAGGTAAAAATATGTTTTGATGGTTTTGCTTTTTGCTATGTTCTTTTAATTGGACAAAATGATAGCATATCCTTACCATATAGTTCCTTCTAGATTAATGTGACAACTAATGGAAAAGTCCAATGAATTTGTGTCAAATTAAAAGGAACATATCAACATGTGTCAATACTATGTACTTAATTCAATTTTCTACATTCCAACTAAAGATGAGAAAATGAAAGTTATAGCTCAACTTTTTTTAAAAAAAATTAATGAGGATTATTATAATATTATATGCTTCAATGAAATTCTTCCATACAATAGGTGTGAATTTAGCTCTATAATTTCCTTTTCATCAAAGATCTCGATCAGATATCAAGCTTAATAATTGAGTTTTGTTTCATAAAGAGGTTTAAAATGTCGTCTAATAAATTTTCTATCGTACAATTCCAAATTAATCAAGTGAGTGATTTCTGACACTAGATATTTGGGGATCAAAAATAAAAATCGCTTATCCAATATGATTTCACTAGTTTAATCTGGAAAAGCATTACAACCAAGGGCAGACCTAGCCTATAATAAAAAGTGTACATGCACCTGTTTACTTCAAAACAAATTATGCATACATATGTATATAGTATATATACCTTAAAGAACTATCATATATTTTAAAAGAATCCTGAAAACATATCTATTAGATTGGAGTAGCTGGTTGTTGTGCAGAACACGTATCTTCTTTTTGTTGGCGTAGGTTATACAATCAGGGGTGGATGGCACATTTGAGTTAGGGGTTCATTCGAAAACACCCTTTGGCAGAAAAATTACTTTATTTATATATGACCAATTTTTTTTATGCACATATAAATAACAGATATTAAACCTCTCTTCAACTAATTTATGTGTTTACTTCTTCATATTTTGAATTTTCTTAATAAAAATGCTGAATCCACCACTTTATCTGAATAACAACAAACTTTGTGTACTAAATTTAGTGGTGCCTCCATTACGTTCAGATTCTAGATCCGTCTTTAATCACAATTATAATAATATACTCTGTGTGATTACACAAAATAGTATCTAAAAAGAATGAGATGTACACATGAAAATATAGTACTCACTAAACAACAATATATAACAAACATATTTTTTTTCAAAGGGAAGCTACCCCTAACCCTAAGGGAAGAGGGGGATAAGCCTATAAGAGGAGTAGATTTCTAAAAAGAGTAAGTAGTTTCGTTAAATGGCATTCGATCATGTAGGCAATTTTGGAATATATCGAAGATCATGAGAACCACATTAAATGCATAGATTTTTTGAAAATGATCATTCAAAAATGCAGTTAATAGTAAAATAAAAAAAAGGATTTCAAAGAAGCAAAGAAACAAATGGGACCAAATGTTTGAAATAGTCTTTTATTCCTCGTCAAGAAAAAAAAAGATTGGTTCTAGGTGTCAGATCAGATAGAGTTAAATTTTGAAGCTTATAAGTTTTGAATTTTACGTATTTTTCTTTAGTTGATAGGTTTTAAATTAATGATTAACAGAATTCTAAACTAAGGTTACTGAGCTTGACTGAATACGCAAATGTCATAAAAAATAATTATTCAAAGATGCGGTTAATGGTAAAATAAAAAAAAGATTTCAAAAAAAGCAAAGAAACAAATGTTTGAAATTGTCTTTTATTCCTTTTCGAGTCTTGCTTCACAAATTAAAAAAAATAAAAAATCATTGGTTTGAGGCGTCAAAATTTGAAGCTTATGAATTCTGAATTTTACATATTTTTCTTAAGTTGATAGCTAGGTTCTAAACTAATGATCTACAAAATTTGAACTAAAGTTACTAAGCTCGATACGTAGGTTTGCAATAAATTTTAAACAAATGGAGAATAAATAAACCACACAAATAAAATATGAAGAAACATGAATATTTTATTGATAAATCAATGTGGGTACAATTTTGTTCCTCCCTTGATTCTACTCTCCTAAGATTTATCCATGATTTGAGGGTCGTTAGTGGCGTATTTCTCGAACTAGGATGATTTAGATTATTCCATCAATTTGTGGAATATTCGAGATGCCTTTTAAGGGAATTTAGTACCCTATGTTTATGCATGACTAGGGTTTAGGATAAAGTAGCCTCCAAGAATTCTAATTGAAAGTGAACACACCTTCTAGAGTCCCAATTCAAATTGAATATGTCTTGTAAAGTCCCACAAAATTTTAATATCTCGTAATTGCGAATATATGTAGATGCTTGAGAGGGAAGTATAAAAGAATTAAAGGGGACCAAACAAGAATCTTGAATTTGTATATAGTTTGCACATGCAACAATTAATGGCACAAGGTGTTTATTTGCTTTATTAGGGGACACATCCTTTGCTTCAATTTTGTTTCTTATCCCAACTTATTAATAAGGAAATTCCTATCAACATTCTTGTCTTTTCTCTACAAAAATCATCTTTTTGGTACTTGTCACTTTCACACACTCTAATTCTTTTTACTTTTCAATTTTAATGTGTTTCAGTTTAAGTAGACATTAGTGAATGCAATAAAAAAAAAAAAAACTTAAATAGAGAGGACCAAAAACAAAAACCTATACATTATATTTTGTAACTTGTATAATCAATTAAATTATAATAACAATAGAAAATATATTTAGACTATTTCGATAACATGTCGTGGAGGTCGAAAATTAAGGTAAAAGACTAGTAATAGGTAGTTTTGTTTTCTACTTTTCCTAATAAGTAGTGTTAGTATCATTTTCGATATTTTTATTCTTTCTATATTTCTCATTCTTAGTTTTCTTACTAAGGGTTGTTTCTTATGCTTCAATTTTCTGATTACTATCTCGTTGTTATTACTATTTATGTTTCGATAAATACTGTGTTTATAGTTTCCTTAAGCCTATGGTTTATCTGATGCTCTCTCCATCCCCTAAAATAAAGATAAAATCTATGTACACTCTATTCTCGTCAAATCCAATTTGTGGGTTACAATTCTTACAGCAGACAGAACATTGGATACTTATGCCTATAGGTAGAATCTTTGAGATAACAATTTAGTTATGAAGACAAAACTTACAAACATTATATTTGTGACATATTAAATCAAATCGTAGCGTTTTCATGTTAATTAGAGAAAACATAACTTGCAAAATTCAAATTATATGTTCAAATTAAATTTTAATTTTAAACTAATTTAATTTCAGATCATGATTTAATATCATGTCTGAATGGTCCTAAAATCAGTCAAAATCCAAACTCGAGCAAGCAGTACTTCTTTGGCTCTTACTATCAATTATTTCCATCCCAAACCGAATCTTATAACAGAAATATTAAGCTCCAAATCCTCACATGCATTACTTATATATATTTCAAGCTCAAGATCTTAGTTTATAGTAAAGTACAGCTCGGCACACTATGCTCCCGCTATGTATAAGATTTGAAAAAGGATTGGATTATAAGGATCTATACACAACCTTATTCCTACATTTTTGAAAGAGACTGTTTTCACAACTCGAATCAGTTTCTCGAAAGACTCCAAGCTTCAAGAGTATATATATATATATATATATATATATATTCAGTACACTAAGCTCCCGCTATACGTGCACTACAACAACAAACATTAACAGATTTTCCTTTTAGTATTGCAACAAAAACATTTAGTGGAGTTAACGACATTCCATTCAAAGTCGTTAAAACCTTAACGGTATTTATATAAGGTGCTAGTTATATATATCCATATTTACTATTGCCGCTAAATATAATAATAACAAAAATTATATAATTAATTTCACCGAATTATTTATTTGTTGTAGTGATAGGGGTCAGGAGAAATAAAAGGTCAAACCTACACAAAAATCTGTTGTATGCAACTCAAACTCGTTACCTTCTGATCACATAGCAATAACTATTATGCCGAGGTTATTTAGTCAAACTTCTTTTGTTTTCTCAAAAGTTATTATAACGAATTAAAGATTTTTTTTTTTCTAAACTGATCAAATGTCCTTCTTGAGATGGGACTCACCAACGATATATCATTCTTCATGAGTAGTCTATTTGAAGCACAAAAATGGGATGAAGTTTGAAAACTTAAAGATGAGATTCATTATTATTTCTTCTCTTATAAAAAATTCATCATGGTCCAAATTGATGCGTGCATGCGATCCAATCTTTAAGCAAGCCCAAAATATGGGCTTCAGTAATTTTTCATTCACTTCCATATTTTGTACCTTATACTTGTGACTCATGATTAGAAGAATGAAAGAAATATACCCTCTATATCAATTTATGCGATATAGTTTGAATCGACGAACAATTTTTTTTAATTGAAATGCATAATTCTAAATATGTCATAATATTTGTGTAATAGCTAACTTCAAAAACGGAGATAGAGTAG
The DNA here is from genome assembly GCA_029582685.1 of Solanum piurae. Taxonomy (NCBI): domain Eukaryota; kingdom Viridiplantae; phylum Streptophyta; class Magnoliopsida; order Solanales; family Solanaceae; genus Solanum; species Solanum piurae. Next base: position 9,246 of record JAJOOO010003983.1, on the reverse strand, counting down.
AAGGCGTGGATTTAGCAGAACCCAAATAACTTTGATTCAAAAAATTTCATTTATCTTAAAGAAATTATTATTTCATATATATAAATTATTTCAAAATAACACGAAAAGACCTTAAATTTACCTACACCGGTCATTTACACCAAATTAATAGATGCATGCTTAACCATAGTGTGACACACCGGTTGGGGTAAGTTTTTACTCAAAGCGGCTAGCTAGAATTCCGAAACTTCTAATTCTGGATCAGCCTCTAGATCTGTGACCTTATACATGTCATCGTGCAACTATAAACTTCTCCACAAAGGTATAACACTTTAACATAGAAAGTGCTAAGTTAAATGTTTTCAAATATAGATATGTGTCGTTCCAAATTGGAACGGATACTAAAAGGAAACAACATCACATAAATTGAAACGGAGAGTGTCTGTTTTCTCTAGTGATATTCAAGTTTTTACAAGTTTTGTTGACTTGTTGTTTACCAATTGAATATGAACTTTTAACAAGAAATATAAACTTAACAAATGAAGTTGTTCAAGACCTTCATACATTTCTTTAAACGTCTTCATATAACTGATTTGATATACTGGAGATATTATATTTCTAAAAATTTACCTGCATAAATAATCTGAATCAAGAGTATAAATAGACTACGATACCATGTAAGAAAACATTATCCATCCAATCAATATATGTTTAGGCAACGAATAAGTTGTCCGAAAACAAACAGAAACTCATACACAATCAACAAATAGCACACAGTATGATACAAGGACTTTCCTCCGAGATAATTACTACTAGTTGAGTGACCATCTCATCAATCAACTGGTAAATCAGCTTTCTAGAGAAAATCTCATCTACTGCATTATGTATTGGTTAAGTCTAAATTTTTGTAAACAAAAGAAACTCCTTTTTACTATCAAGACAACAAGTTGTTGAGCTAAATGGACAAATAAAACTCACTAACACTCCCTTTCATTGCACCTATCGCCTTTCGTCTTCCAGTTTAAATGATCAAAATGCATTTGAGGGAGGGTAGAGATCCTTACACAGATCAACTGAGTAAAGATCACAATCAGCACTTCTCCTTGCTATCGTCCTCGAAAGTGGACTTGACTTCCTATGGACTTGTAAGTTATCAGTTGAATTCCTCTGCATACTGTGAGACAAGTAATTTGAATTCCTCTGCTTAACCTTTGCCTTAATAGACTTTGTGAGATTCATGTAGTTTGGTTTCTTGCTATGTCCCTCTTCTGGAGGTGTCTGATTCGATCCAAGAGTTTCAGACGTCGATATGGAAGAATGAGAAGTCGTACTATCATCATATTGATAATAATCAGTATAAGGCTCAGAAGATGAATTAGCAATTTGACAACTCATTGGTCCTCTTGTAGATATCCTGGTAGACATGTTATTCCGCCTAATGTTCACCGAACTACGGTCAGTGAAAGATCCAGCATCATAATCTTCATACTTCCTAGAACTCGGAGTCATCCCTGATGCATCAGTATGGAAATCTTCCACCAGTCTGTTTTCCCAAGGCTTATTCGCCATCCAACGTTCTAACCAAACTGAATCCCCATTAGCCTTAAACTTATTCGGGGTTTCAACTTTCCTTGTTCTTGAATTCGGGCTGGGGTTTGTTCTCAGTTTCTGTAATAGATCAGTTAAATGTTTTTTCTGGCCAGTTAGTTACATGTAAAAAGAAATTTTGTGTCATATTACATGTTTAAGGATATAAACATAATACCTGTTGAGCATATACAATGGCCCTCTCCCTCTTGATTGCGCCAATTTGTCTCATTTTTAACTTACACCTCACTTCATCCACTGTGCCAGGGCTATCACACCATCCACCCTGAGAAAACAAAAAGTAAGATAGTTTGAAGCAACAATAATATAGTCAGACTTTTTGATAACAGTCATCCTGTGTAATAACATTTCACTATTAACAACCATGATTTTGGTGGAACCAATGAATATATTATCCATAACAGCATTTCGCTATAGCAGCTAAAAAATACGTATCAGGTCAAACAGTACTGTTATAGAGAAACTACATACCTCAGCTTGCTTAATTGGATCCGCTTGGCTATCAACAAGAGGCCCTTTTGTAGCATCTCCATCAACGGATGTTCGATTGCATTGGGCTCTAACTCGAGACTGCAGCTTGACAAGAGTCTGCATACACTTGAGGGTTGCATCAGCTTGCTTTCTCACCTGTCGCCCACGAAATATAGCTTGTAGCCTAACCACTGCTTTGAGTGCCCTTAACGCCCGCCTTGCCTTTTGACATAACAATAAAACTTTCTCATTAGCTATATAAATCATTTGCAAAACATCAAGTGGGAGCGAAAATATTACAAGGACATATAACAAGGCAACATCTCTACATTTAGAGAAAGAATACCATACAACAACTATGCCTCAATCTCGCGTCAACACTAATATTGTCGCTCCATTTAAGCTCATCTCAGACAAGAGAAAGAAAAACATAAGGATTTAAGGTGTTATAGGTCTAGTTTTTTGTCACTCAACATATAATCAAACAGTTACCTCCAAATTATACACTCATCTAGATCTGTTCCTCTTGAATTGCAATTATTCCTGATTCAATTTTCAACAAAATTTCTCCAAATGCAAGAAATTCAGTTTCTTTCATGTTCACATCTCAGTATGACAAACGGAGCAACAACAAGAACATGTCCAGTGAAATCCCACGAATGGGGCCTGGGGAAGGTAGAGTGTACTCAGACTTCGCCCTTACCTCGTCGAGGTAGAGACTAGAGAGGCTTCAAGTACTTATGACAAGAAAAAACTAAAAGCAAGACAATGCTTAACTATCTACCAATCTTCTACACGGATTAATAAGCTGAACCAAGTATAACAAAAAAGTTAACAACTTTGTGTCCCTAGTCATTCAAATTACCAGAAAACCACGAAACGCAGCCTGAATTCGAAGAGCAGCCCATTCTTGTTTCACAACCACAAAATCCTTGTGCGGAGCTCTGATCACAGTAGCCATAGCAGCAGCCAAAGCACTGTCAGACAGGAATGAAGATTCAGATTCATCCGAATCTCCTAAATTCCCGCCCCCTTTTACACCTTTCGAAAACGCCATAGCAATTCCACCCGATGCACTCCTCCACAGCTTCCATTTTCTATTCTTTCCACTACCCTTCTCCTACAAAATCCCCCAAATAAAACAATTCAAATTATCAAAAAACATCAACAAAAAAAGAAAACAGAAACAGAGTATACTAGAATTAGGAGCCAATTCAACTTACAGAATCATTTGATTGATTCTTTTTTAAACCGATTAAAGATTTAATCCACTTCCCCGAACCACCCATTTTTTCACGATTCTTGAAAAATATGATCTTGATACAGTTTCTGCAGCTTGATAAATTGTTTTTATTTTGAGGAAAAACAGAACAATTTTAGAAAATGCTGTCTGAAAACTTAAAGATAAATGTTGGGATTTGAGAATTCGAAGAGATTTGAGGAGCTTTAATTACTACAGCTATGAATTTCTTGGATTTTGAATTTTAAAATTCGAAAAAAAGGAAAAAGCTGCAACGGATAGTTTTTGGAAAAAGAGAACGACGTCGTTTTGGATGACTTTTGCACTTTTTCGACCTTAGTTTAAACTGACGCAATACAATATATTAGTGGGGGAAAGTGAAAGGAATTTCCGGAAAATAAGAGAGTTAAAACATGCTTTTAAAGTTTAAATAAATTTGCGTGTAAAGTGCGATGTAATAATCAAACAAACTCCCCGCGCCTCACGACGCGGGTTTCGTGCGCCTTATTCCATGAACTAGTGCTCCCTCCCGTCTCGATTTGAACGTAGTTTGATTAAACACAAAATTTAAATTATAGAGATAATTTTGAAGAACTCCTGATGTTTACAACACTGACTTGTGGAAATTGAACTTCTATCTGGCATGACATAAGTAATTTTTAAGGATAGAAGTCATGCGGACATAATTTGTGACATGTTATGATTAGAAAATATAAATTTATACTCCACAGAAAAGTTATTTGTAATAACGGACAAAAATTACAGACGAGGACAAAAGTGCAAAGGACCTTAAAACTACTTCCATGTTTCGATTGTAAAAATTTCACGTGTATCTTATTTGATGTGTATCCTCTCTTTTTTCGGACATCCATCTATTTTGATATAAATATGAACTTAATTTAAGATATTTGTCAAAAATAGTAAAAATGATTGAAGTTCAAATAAAACGATTGAGTTTCAATCATATGTGCATGGAATTCAACCATATGAAATTCCAAACACAGTTATTTTGAAATCGAGTAATTGTGTACTTCGGTTGTTCACTCCCAACCACAAAGCTTGCAAAAAGTTGTTTCTCTTGTATGGTTTATTTCGTGAGCAAAGTTATATACTTTATGTTTCATTTTACATATAAAAATGAGTCAAAATTTAACATTTTATTAGTTATTTCACTTAAATATTGTCCAATTGACACTTTTTTTTTAAGTTCTTTCTCAAGTCGTTTTCTAAAATCAACTGATGTTCCTCCCTCTTTATATCTGGTCTTTTTCCTGATAACATTTATTAGAGAAATTCAAATTTTTAAGATTTCAATTTTTTTGAATTTGAATCATTTTTTATTACTCGATTTGAATCTTGAATCCAAATTAAATTTCATGGACATATTCATACAAGCGTAAATTTAATGACAAAAGTCAAAACATGTTTCTATAAGTAACCAAATAAGTATGTTTAAAATAAAAAATATATTTCTCTCTTGAATATAAACTAAAGGTGCTGAATAACAGGGTGCACTAAAATCGTATTTATTTTTGTTAATTTTTTTACGAAGTAGACGATGATTGATAAAGAACACTTTTATTAAAATCCCCTATATTTTGTTTACATGAAGGTGCTTGCAAAAAACGTATAGGAAACTTTTTCCTCGCATGACTTAAAGAAAAATGATTTATTCGAATTTTCTCTTTTATTTGGTGCCATCATCTTTTGTTTTTTTTGACTTGTCGGGTGCTGTGTCATCATCTATCGCGAATTTCTGGATTAAGAACAAAATAAAAATAAAAATATAGTTAGTTAATTAATCCTCACCCTAATTATATTAATAATCCATATTTAGCAGATCAACTAATTTAAAATACCATCAACTTATAAATATATTGACCTTAACATTGGTGAGGTCAACATGGTGGTCCTGAAGAAAACTTATTATCTCCTCAAAATGCTCTTCTGTTGGTCTATAATGACCACTGTATGCCCATATTGCCTGTCAAAATTAATTTATTTTTCATGAAAAATATTTATCAAGAAATAAAAAAATTTATCTACTTTTTAGTGCAGATTGGTAAGTAATAAAAAGTATTATCACAAAAATACTTATATATAATTCAGGTAAATATTATGGAGTGGGATCGGAAGTAAGAGGTGCCGTGAGATGTGTTGGAGGGTGGGTATAAGAAAGATAATTAGTATACAAAGACATCGATTAGGGGCAGAGCTAGAAGCCTGTATACGTTTTTGCTCATGAATATGTACAAATATTAAATTTAAAACATAATTATTAACACTTGAAGTGATTTGTTTTAAAATTTAAAACTCATAAAGTACGTACCTCGAGGTCCCCATTAGAGACGACCAATCTTCCAGATGAAAGAGAAGCACCTCCAGCTAGAAAACTGGAATGGTGAAAATGGTGTATTTGTTTCTGACCAACATATAAGGTCCTTGAGGTACTGAGCACAAATATCCATTTGGTACCCTCAATTGTGTCCACACAAACACCATTTTTCTTGTAAATAAGCTTTCCATTCTTCACAATTACTTCATATGCTTCCCTCTCTTTCTGCATAAATTACAAAAAAAAAAAAATCATAGTAAATACACCATCTCTACCAACAGTCGTCCTCTATAACAACATTTCCCTGTATATATATTTGGATTTTCTTTTCATGTTATGTCGTTATATATGTTCATTATAATACTAACATTTAGTTATAACAGTAAAAAAAAAATCTGGATAAACGACTTTTTTAGAGGGGTTTGATTGTAGGATTTAAGAAATCGTTAGAAATATTGTTATAAAGGACGATTGTTGGACAAACATTAGAAATATAAACTATACTGATAATTATTCTATCCTTATTTTTACTATAATCAGACTAAAATTGGCAATAAAATGCCTACTGGTCCAAGATACTTGATGCATTGGGACTGTAGATCACTCCTTGAACATTGCTCCACAATAACTTCTTTTCCATCACCAATATCTAACCTGTAGTGCACAAACAAAATTAATAATAACAATAAGTAGCTAGCTAGTGATCATTATTATATAATTGAGCTTCTAAAAATATCACCAATTTTTTATTTTGTTGTAGATACTAAAAAGCTAAGAAGTAGTCAAGGATAAATTTTGTAGCTAAACAAAAAATTTCATTGCTAATCCTAGTTAGAATAGATTAGCAACACTTGTTTTAAAGAAATGTTAGATACGAACAATTTAACAACAGATTATCGATGAAATTTATAACTAGTTTTAGCTTTCTTGTAGTTCTAAATAGTACATACCAGTAGAAAAATGGTTGTGAACTTCCACTGTTGCACCACACATCATGATAGCGATTTAGGTTGACACCATATCGATGGCGTGGGTCTATCTGAATTTGCATAAAAAAAATAATGTTGTCAAGAAATTAACTCACCATAATAAAAATTGCGAGAAATTAGTTATGGATTTAAAAAATTGGAATTAATATGAAGTGCGTAACAAATATTAATTTTGTGCTTTATAAGAGAACATATTTCACTTACAGCTTCTAACCAAATCTTGATAGCTAGTTTTTGAGCCTTCTCATTCTTTGACGAGCCCTTTCCAATCTACACCAACAAATTATTAAAAAAAAACATATAAATTAGTAAATGATTTTCACGAGTCGAACAAATTGAGTTATGACTCTTTAATTTAGCCCAACCGATCGATTTGTTTATATTGGTCGACCTGCTCATTTGACATCTTAGTCATAACTTTAAGATCTTCTCTATAATATATAAGGAAAAATCCAGTCAAATCTCTTTATAGTGACAAATATGAAAAAACTTTCTGATCATTATAATTACTATAATGATAAAAACTTGATCATTATAGTGAAAAATGTTACGCTTTAACACTTTTCGTTTTTCGAGAGCCATGAAATCTTCAAATTTTTTAAATTAATTTTTTTATATATATAAACTATGTAAAAAGTGCTAATTGACAATACAAAATATTTAAAAGATGGTCAAAGATAGACTTGTTTGAATCTCAAAATCTGAAAAGTGTCACATAAATTGGAACGGAGGGAGTAATTGTTGTTATAGTGTACCTTTGAAGCCCGGATTTGAGCTCGCGCCCAGCGTGAAACTGTTGTCTCTGTCTTTCCAACGTCAAAGAAAGAAACAGAACTTTGTGTAAGAGTTGTAAAATTTAGTGCCTTCCATCTGTATAAATTATAATTATAAGAAATCAAATTCAAATTGTTTTGATGAAAATTATACAGAAAATAAAAATTATAGAGATTAATTAAAACTAACAAGAGTTCTTCAAGGATAACTGCAGAATCAGTCATTAGAAAATGCTTGATTAATGTAATTGATGAAGTTGATTTCTGATTTGCTTCGATTTTCCTTGTTCTTCACTTTGATATTCTTAATTAAACATGATACGTGCTCGTAAAAAAAGTTATAATATAAATACATATAACATTTCAAAATTAGTTGAAGTCGACTATATATATAACACGAAGGAGCTAAAGGTATAGAGACATGTTAATATTTGGAAAAAATTAAGTCATCAATTCTAGTTTATTAATTTCTACGTGGCCTTTGAATAATATTTTGACCTTTGATCTTTTCTCCAATCTCTAAACTTCCATTTTTATTTTTCCTCCTTTCGTATAGGAAGGGGTGGAATTTGCGCTAGTCTTTTTTTTTTTTGCAATTAAAATCCTTATTAAAGATTATGCATTTTTTAATAGATTTAATTTGTTGTTTGATTTCTGGTCATTCAAATTTTGCAATTATTAATTTCTGCATAACACAATTAATATTTTAATTTGGCATAATATATAAACATAATCCTTAACTTGGCTTCAACGGACAACTATGTCCTCCAACTTTGAGGGTGCACAAGTAGACAGTTAAACTTGAATAAAATTGAACAAGTAAACACACATGTCCTACATGGCATAATACATGTAGGACCAGTGGCGGACCCAGGATTTTCGTTCAGGGGGTTCGAAAAATAAAAGTATAAACGTGTAAATAAGCCAACAAAATAAAATTTCAAGGAAGTAGTAGTATATAGTTTATAGGTACAAAAAGTTAGTTTCATTACAAGAAATCCAAAACTAACATGAGGATTACAGTGAAACAAAAAGTTAGCCCTTTACAATATGTCAATCTAGAACTATGATGCTAAGTAGAGCAAAAAATGGAGCTAACTAGAACAAAAAATAATTAGCACTCGTAATGTTTCACTCTAGGACTAGAGTGCTAACTACAAACTCCAAAAAGAGGTCAGTGCTAATACTTCTCAAGCACGTTTACAATACTATTCGACGAGGTTTCATTGTTTGAAAAGACAAAATAATACCATCCGTTGAAACATCCTTAAACACATCCTTCTCCATAAAAGGAACCATGCAACCGCTCAAGAAGTCATCATTCATTCGACTTCACAACTCATTCTTAATAAATTTCATTCCCGAAAAAGCTCTTTCAACGGATGCAGTGGCAACTGGCAGAAACAAAGCGAATTTCACCAAACGAAATACAAGAGGATAACATGAATGTTTTTTTGTCTGAACCAATCTTTTTGAAAGATCACAAAGTCCATGTAAATCAGAGAACCTTTTATCGATATCACGGACATCAATAATGTAATTTGCTAGTTGATTCTCAAGTGCACACATGCTAAGTTCATCAAAGACATCAAGATATAATTCAGTCATTCTCATTATTTTCTGGATATCAAAACTTGAAAATGAGTCTACCGGATTCAATCAAGCAACTCCATAAAGCAACTCGGTTGTCACCTCATCAAAACGATCATTAAGTTCTTGCAATTGCCAATCAATTATTTTACAAAATACTTTAACACGATAATGATGAAAAATAGTATAATCAGCAGATTTACGCCGTGATCTTCTAGAATTAACATACGACTCATCAAAATTAGGCACCACAATATTATA
>JAJOOO010003982.1:0-13698 GCA_029582685.1 Solanum piurae | reverse complement strand
ATATGACCCTCCAAAGTAGACCCTCGAAAAAGGCTTCACTTGGAAATTTCGGATTTTGATACGGTTGCTCTAAAATTTGGGTTAGACCCATTTCCCACTCAATTTGACCCCCTAAACAAGAATATCAAGTCGGATTTTCGAAAAACGAAGCGGATCTTTTTATATACAGCTAAACAAGTTTCCGGTAACTTCCGAAGCACATTTTTAAGAACTTTTTGGGTCAAATTCAAATATAATCATTTCATTAAGTTCTCGACTCCAAACTCACATATGAGGCTCTAGTTTTGCTAGTTCGTTTTTAGGGTCGTTACAATTATGGATTCAAGGTTTATGATCTCATGTTATGGATGATCTCTCAATGTTTATACGTACCTTAGAGTGTAGAAATCAGTTAGAAAATATAGGTACAATTCAAGAGAACTCAAACGGAAAGAAGTGGGAAAGGGTAGAGGACCTGGCGACCTTGGCGTAGTAAGTGGCGCAGGGCGCCAGACCCTGAACAGCAGAAGCTGGGTTGGGGCGCACTGAGTGGCGCAGTGCCCCAGAGCCTATCCTACAGACACCTTATGCTAGCGCACTGAGTGGCGTGGTGCGTGAGCCCCCTGCCCAGAAAACCTATGAATTTTCTTACTCGTTTTTCAACCCTAAATCGTCTAGATTCGATTGGTTTCTTCCCCAAACACATTGATTCGAATACCCAACCAAAATATACAAGAATCTACTAAAAAACAACCTTAAATCTCATCGAATCATCTCAAGAAACTCTTCCAAATCTCAACAATCAAGATTCAAACAAAACTTCAATAAGATCCATCAAGAACTTATAAACTTAACTTTCGAGAACGTAAATATGCTGAATTAAATCATGATTGGCGCGTGGGTGAATGAACCCAATGCTATGAAAGTCTCACATACCTCGTCGGGATTAACCCTTGGAGAAATCGGTAAGCAAAATCTCAAAAGTGCGACATACCTTGGCTTTTTCTCCTCTTTTCTCTTCTCTCAAAATCCTAACATAATTTTGTGAAGCGTAAATTGAACCAAATCAGTTTAGACCCCAAATAAATTACTAAAAATGAATTTAACTAATTGGGTAATGAAAATACTAAAATACCCCTCTAAAATCCTGGTGACTTTCCTTAACTGGACAACCCAACTTCAAATGGACATATCTCCCTCATACAAGCTAGAAAATTAGCAAACTCGGTGGTGTTGGAAATATAATTTAAAGACCTTTCATTTGACATCTTGTAGCCCACCTAACTCATCATGTACTAAGAGTTATTGTCGTTTGAAGTTGACCCAAAACTCATACTTAACATAACTTGCCAAATTTCAGATTTTCATTCTTTCCAAAAATGGTTCTTTCTAATTCTAGTTCTTTCAAGTAGCGGGGTGTTACAATATCTCTCCCTTGGGAACATTACTCCTCGAATGAGATTACTCTTAGTAGGCTAAGGGTGTAACATCTAACATCCAGCTCAAACACCTAACAAGCAAAATATAAATATAATATGCCAACTTAAAGCAAATTCCAAGAAAATGATTAGTACCTTAATTTAGAATTTCTCTGGACTCGAAGAGATGCGGGTATCTCTTTTTCATATCCTTCTCCTCTTCCCAAGTAGCTTCCTTAACAAACTGATTCCTCTATAGAACTTTGACTGATGCTACTTCCTTGGTTCTCAACTTGCGAATTTGGCGATGTAGAATCTGAACGGGAATCTCCTCATAGGATAAGCTATCCTTAATACTAATATCTTCAGTATGTATGATAAGTGAAGTATCGCCCATGTACTTCTTCAACATGGAAATGGGAAACACTGGATGAACTGGTGGTAACTCTTGCGGTAGCTCTAACTCATAAGCTACATTACCAATTCTCTTGGATATTCTTTAAGGACCAATATATCAGGGACTAAGTTTCCTCTTCTTACCAAATCTCATAACACCCTTCATGGGTGAAACTGTCAAGTAAAACCAATCATCTACTTCAAATTCTAAGTCTCTTCTCCTAACATATGTATAGGATTTCTGACGACTCTACGCTATTTTCAATCTCTTGTGAATAACTTTTACTTTTTCCATAGCTTGATGCACTAAGTCTGGTCCTATCAGTATAGCTTCACCAACCTCAAATCATCCAATAGGAGATCTGCATCTTCTCCCATAAAGAGCCTCATACGGAGCCATTTGTATGCTAGAGTGGTAACTATTGTTATAAGCAAACTCGATGAGAGGTAGATGATCATCCCAATTACCTTAGAAATCAATCACACAAGCCCTCAAAATATCTTCTAAAGTCTGAATGGTGCGCTCTGCTTGACCATCAGTCTGAGGATGAAAAGCAGTACTCAAATTTACTTTAAACCCAAACCTTTCTAGAATGACTTCCAATATTGTGCAGTAAATTGTGCACCTCTATCTGAAATAATCGACACTGGAACTCCATGAAGTATAACTACCTCTTGAAGATATAACTTGGCATAATTCTCTGTTGAATTGGTAGTCTTTACCGATAAAAAGTGGGCTGATTTAGTCATTCGATCTACAATCACCCAAATGGAATCATGTTGCCTGTGAGACTGTGGTAAACCTGTAATAAAATCCATATTGATCATCTCCCACTTCCCTTTCGGAATCTCTATATTTTGAGCTATACCACGGGTTGTTTGGTGCTCTACCTTAACTTGTTGGTAATTCAGACACTTAGTAACGAACTCTGCAATGCCTTTCATTATACTACTTCACCAATAGACTTCTCTCAAGTCATGATACATCTTTGTCGAACCCAGATGGATATAATATCTGGATCTAAGAGCTTTCTCCATGATCATCTCTTGGATTTCATCCACCTTTGGTACACGCAATCTACCTTGATACCTCAATACGCCATCTCCACCTTGTGTAAAAGCCATCACTTTTTGCTTATGAACATTTTCTTTCAATTCAAGCAAAATAGGATCTTGGTCGTGTTTCTCTTTAACTTCAGACACTAATGATGATTCAGCCCCATTCATCACCACCACTCCTCCTTCACTGGAATTCATTAAACGAACTCCTAATCGTGCAACTCTATGCACATCTTTTGCTAACTCTTTCTTGTCTTCATCAAAATAGGCGGTACTACCCATAGACAATCTGATCAAAGCATCAGCAACAACATTAGCCTTACCTGGGTGATAGAGAATACTCATGTCATAATCCTTGAGTAAGTCTAACCACATTCTCTATTTGAGATTAAGCTCTTTTTGACTAAACACATACTGAAGGCTCTTATGATCGGTGAACACATCTACATGAACACTATAAAGATAATGACGCCAGATTTTCAAAGCAAATACTACGGCAGCCAACTCTGGATCATGGGTTGGATAATTCCTCTCGTGAATCTTAAGTTGTCTGGATGTATAAGCTATAACCTTACAATTCTGCATTAACACACAACCCAATCCAACTCTGTATGCATCAAAATATACAACAAAACTTTGCGTACCTTTGGTAAGGTCAACACCGGGGCAGTAGTCAACCTCTTTTTCAAATTTTGAAAGATTTTCTCACAAGCTTCAGACCATTGAAACTTAACTATTTTCTAAGTCAACTTAGTCAACGGGGATGAAATAAATGAGAACTCCTAGACAAACCTTCTATAGTAACCAGCTAATCCCAAGAAACTCCTAATGTCAGTTAGAGACGTGGGTCTAGGCCAATTCTTTCACTGCCTCTATTTTTTGAGTATCAACTCGAATTCCATCACCAGAAACGATATGGCCTAAGAATGCCATAAACTCAAGCCAAAATTCACATTTAGAAAACTTAGCATATAACTCTTTATCCATGAGAGTTTGAAGGACTATTCTGAGATGACTAGCATGATCTTCCTCATTCCTCGAATAGATTAGAATGTCATCTATGAATACGATAACAAACATATCTAAATAAGGCTTGAACACTCTGTTCATAAGGTCCATGAATGTTGCAGGAGCATTAGTCAAACCAAAGGACATAACTAGGAACTCATAATGACCATAGCGGGTCCTGAAGGCTGTCTTAGGGATAGCACTTCTTCTTGCTCTTAACTGATTATTATAGCCATATATGAGGTCTATCTTAGAAAAATAAGTGGCACCCTGAAGTTGATCGAAAAGATCATCAATTCTTGGAAGAGGATACTTATTCTTAATAGTAACCTTGTTTAACTAACGGTAATCTATGCACATTCTAAGAGAACTATCTTTCTTTCTCACAAATAAGACCGGAGTGCCCCAATGCGAGACACTTGGTCAGATAAAACCTTTCTCAACAAGATCTTTCAACTGCTCTTTTAACTCTTTCAACTCTGTTGGAGCCATTCTAAATGGCATAATAGAAATATGATGACTATCAGGAAGAATATCTATACCAAAGTCTATTTCTCTCTCATGAGGGACTTCAGGTAGATTATCTGGATGACTTCTGGAAACTCACTAACAATTGAAACTAACTAAATATGTGGCATCTCAACACTAGATTCATTAACTCGGACTAAGTGATAGATGAACCCCTTGGAAACTAACTTTCTCACCTTAAGGTATGAAATGAAATGACCCTTAGGCACCACTGAACTATTCTTCGACTCCATAACTGGCTCATTAGGAAACTGAAACTTAACAACTCGAGTTCTACAATCGACTGAGGCATAATAGGCATGAAGCCAGTCCATACCTAGAATGACATCAAAATCTACCATGTCTAACTCGACCAAGTCAGCCATGGTGCTCTTGTGATTGACGGAAATGGTATAATCACGATAGACTCTCTCAGCTAGAATAGACTCACCAACAGGTGTAGAAATACTAGAGGGCTCAAGAAGTTTCTTAGGAAGAACATTAAAATTCATCGCAACATATGGAGTCACGAAATATAGACTCGCTCCTGGATCTAGCAAAAAATAAACATCAAAATTAAAGACTTTGATCATACCAGTGACAATATCTGGCGAATCCTCTTGCTTTTGGTGACTAGTAATAGTATGTAGACGGTTTGCTCCTCTGCCTACCCCTGAAGTAGCTCATCTAGATGAAGCCTTGTCTGGTGGAGCAACTGAAGAAAATTGGGCTCTATGGCCCCCATTACCATAACATTGCCTGTTCTTAGGGCATTCTGTCATAAAGTGATCATTCTGACTACACTTGAAGCAACTAGTGGAGCCATCATGACACACCCCTGAGTGGGTCCTACCACACTTAGCACATGCAGGAGTTCCATTACCTCATTGTGCAACACTAGCTTGAGATTATGCAGGTCTAGCTCTGAACAATTGTGAATTCTGATTATTGAACTCACCTTTATTCCTTGGTGCAGGTGCACTAGCAGATGATGGAGCAAGTCCCTTTTGCTTATGTTGGAAAGAAGACCGGTTCGCATTACTCTTCTGCTGCCCGGACTCATTCCCTGATGTCTTAGCCCACCCTCTTGTTTCTAAACTCTTCTCTATCCCTAAGCTTGTCCTCCTCAACCTCTTGTACATGGATCATCAGCCTTTCTATGTCCATATCTCCTATAAGCATAACTGTCTTGCCTTCCTTACTTAACAGACGAGGAAATCTAGCAACGAATAAACTCATGCTACTCCTCATGTCAGTGACCATCTCCGAAGCATAGCAGGAAAGTTAGGTGAACTTCAGACTGTACTCATGAACACTCATAGATTCCTACTTCAGAGTGAGGAATTCTCTTACCTTTGCCTCTCTTAGCTCATGGGGAAAGAAACACATCATAAAGGCAGTGTCAAACATAACCCAACTCACAATCGGGGCATCCTCAGCTCTACCCTTCTTCCATTGGTTAAACCAGATTCTAGCAACACTCTTCGGTTGATATGGAACTAGTTCCACTCTCTCAGCATCGACAACATGCATAATCTCAAAAACCTTCTGAAGCTCTACAACAAAGTTTTACGGATCCTCAGTGACACTTAAACCAGTGAAGCTTGGAGGATTCATCCTTAAGAACTCACAGATCCTAGAAATATCAGCACCTTCCTGACAATTTTGTCTTTGTTGTCCATCTTGGTTGGTTACAACTTGGCTCAACATCCAGATAACCTCACGGAACTTAGCATTGGTGACCTCTTCTTGGGGTTTCACTTCAGGTACATACGGTACCCCTTATTCCTCGACATTACTTCTAGCAGGATGACCTCACACATCTCTTCGTAGAGGCATAATTTGAAATATATGTACAAGAACGAGTTGGAAAATAACTTGTATAGAGATAAACTCTATCACACGAAATGAATGTGTAAGAAGTGAGATAGTTCCTAAATGTTGCAGCCTCTTAATTATAGATGTGGCGCGCTTAACACCGATAACTAGAACTCTACAAACACGGCTTCATAGACTCTCTAGGACTCTTGAACTCTGTGCTCTTATACCAAGTTTGTCACACCCTGAGCCTACACCCTAGATGGGACTGACACTCGAGAGCCATTGCTGGCCCCAAGAAAACCCTTGGACTGGCTAGACTCTGAGCGGAAGACTTTCTTAGCAGAAAATGTACTTAAATACAATCTTAACAAACTGTGTGAATAGATAAACTGAGAATGTTTTAGAAGTAAACATGCAACTCAAGTCTTATAACAAAAACAACTGAAATGTAAGACTAAAGAACTATATCTATCTGTCTATGAAGTCTCTAATACTATGAGGGATGTCGGAACAAGACCCCCGATCATCCTAATAACTGAAATACTAAAAATAATATCCAAAGGGATCCTCCAGAAAGCAAGGAGGCTCACCAAAATGACTCTTAATGCTCAACTGGATCAACGAAGCGCTGGATGCTGATCGTGATTACCTGTATTTGCATCATGAAATGATGCAGGCCAAATGACATCAGTACATTGAATGTACGAGCTTGCGAAGGAAAATCTAAACAAATCATAAGCTTGAACTGGAATATGAAAGCAACACTTACCTCTTCTCAACTCAACTCATCTTCAATATAATGCAGAAATAAAGGTGCAATATAAAGAAAAACTTTAAATCGTGTAGATAACAACTCAATGTATAAAAGTCACAACAATAACTTAGTTTTGTATATGAAAATACAAGTAACTCTGTGTATATAAGAATACAAAATATCTCTGCGGGAGTTTCTCTAACCGACAACCACCACTACGAGCTAAGTGATGGTACAACGTCTTGCCTTACGCTGCCAGGGCTGTCCTATACCTTGCCGGGGGTATAGAACCTAACTCACTAAGTGGATCCACTAGTCTATGCTAAAAACATCAAGGAATCATCTAGAAAGTATGACCCTTGTCTACCCATGTTGGATACACGGTTTATGGAGACTTTGAATTATCTGAACTGAAATTCGTCCGCAAATCCGTGCTCAATACTACTCCCAAAATATACTAGCTCATATGTTTAAAAACATAACTCTTTCTGTGGTTTGAGATTATTACTCAAAAACTAGCTCAAAAGCTCTCTTGGAAATCGGTGTTTCCTCTCTTGTTTAAATGTGAAAAATATTTTTACTCTTGGGAATACTTAGTTCTCATATAATATTTTTAAGAAATGAACTTCACTCTTACTCTTACTCAACTCAATGCTCAATACTTTAAAACAAGTTTAAAACAATTGCAAAAGACTTTTGAAAGACTTTAAGAACTCTTTAGACTTGGTTCTTAACTTTCCTTGAATTTGAATTATGGATTCAAGGTTTATGATCTCATGTTATGGATGATCTATCGATGTTTATACGTACCTTAGAGTGTATAAATCAACTAGAAAACATAAATACGATTCGAGGGAACTCAAACGGAAAGAAGTGGGAAAGGGAAGAGGAGCTGGTGACCCTGGCGTACAAAGTGGCGCAGGGCGCAGACCCTGAACTGCAGAAGCTGGGTTGGGGCACACTGAGTAGCGCGGTGCCCCAGATCCCATCCTACATACACCTTATGGTGGTGTACTGAGTGGCGTGGTGCGCTAGCCCCCTGCCCAGAAAACCTACGAATTTTCTTGCTCATTTTTCAACCCTAAATCGTCTAGATTCGATTGGTTTCTTTCCCAAACACTTAGATTCGAATACCTAACCAAAATATATAAGAATCTACTAAAATAACAACGTTAAATCTCATTGAATCATCTCAAGAAACTCCTCCAAAACTCAACAATCAAGATTCAAACGAAACTTCAACAAGATTCATCAAGAACTTATGAACTCTACTTTCAAGAACGTAAATATGCTGAATTAAATCATGATTGGCGCATGGGTGAACGTAACCAATGCTATGAAAGTCTCACATACCTCGTAGGGATGAACCCTTAGCAAAATCCGCAAGCGAAATCTCAAAAATGTGACGAACCTTTGCTTTTTCTCCTCTTTTATGTTCTCTCAAAACCCTAACGTAATTTTGTGAAGCGTAAACTGAACCAAATCAGTTTAGACCCCAAATAAATTACTAAAAATGAATTTAACTAATTGGGTAATGAAAATACCAAAATACCCCTCTAAAATCTGGGTGACTTTCCTTAACTGGACAACCCGACTTCAAACGGGCATATCTCCCTCATACGAGCTCGAACATTAGCAAACTTGGTGGTGTTGATAAGATAATTCAAAGACCTTTCATTTGACATCTTGTGGCCTACCTAAATCATCTTGTACTAAGAGTTATGGTCGTTTGACGTTGACCCAAAACTTATACTTAACATAACTTGCCAAATTTCAGATTTTCATTCTTTCCAAAAATGGTTCTTTCGAATTCTAGTTATTTCAAGTAGCGGGGTGTTACATTGTCCATGTAATCAATGCGTCTGCATTTATATTTTTTTTCTCCATGGCAAAAGTCCGACATTCTTTTTGGGATGATTAGAGTTGGCTGAGCATGCGTCTTTTTTATTTTTATTTTATATTATTATTTAATTTAATCATTTGCCTCCCTCTTATATGCAAGATATAAAAGTCATAGTTGTTAATATGCTATTTAACACCGGAAAGGGTGGTTGAGTTGGTGTGGTAATATCCTATTAGAAACATCAGAGGTCTGGGAGGCTAGCTGGACTTGTCTAGTGTAGTTTACACAAAACATGTGTTCATTTTACTTTAAGAGATATATAAAGTATTTTAGATTAATAATCTATTGAATATCTTTCTTAAAGAAGGACAAAGTTTCCCAAGCCCGTTGTTTGAACATATCTCAGTCAACCATCCCCATTTTATGAGACAAAGCTATCAATTTTGGAGCATCAAGATGAAGACTTTATTTAAGTCTCAAGATCTTTGGGAGTTGATAGAGACTTGATATGTAGATTCAGATGAAGATCGGCGACTGAAGGAAAGTAGAAAGAAGGACGCAAAGGCATTGTCCTTCCTTTAAGAGGCAGTCCATGGGACATTATTTTCTTAAATTGCAGCAACCACCACTTTGAGACAAGCATGGAGAATTTTGTAAGCAGAATTTCAAGGTTTATCATAGGTAATAGTTGTAAAACTTCAAACTCTTCGGCATGCGTTTGAAAAATTAATCATAAAAGGAAATGACCCTATGCAAAAAAATTTTGTCTAGAGCAATGGCTATTATTAGTCAAATGAGGTCATACAGAGACCAAACAACTAATCAAAATATTGTTGAATCTTTTTTAAGTAGTTTAACTCCTAAGTTTAATCATGTTGTGGTTGCAATTGTGGAGTCCAAAGATTTGTCAAAATTTTCATTCGATGAATTGATGGGTTCTTTACAAGCCCATGAGACAAGGATAAACAAGTCAGCGGAAAAGTAGGAAAAAAAATCATTTCAATCTAAGATGGAGGCACCCAATTCAAGATATCATTACAAGGAAACAATATGAAGAGGACGTGGTAGAGGTGCAATTCGTGGAAATAGTCAAGGCCAAGGTAGAGGCTTTGAACAAAGGCACTTCAATGAGAAAAGATAAAATAGTAACAACAAACAGTGTCATCACTGCAAGAAGTTGGGGCACGTGCAAGCAGATTGCTTGTACATGGAGAAACAAGTGAATTATGTAGAGACAGCTAATGCAGAAAGTATGTTATTCATGGCTTATCATGATACTAATGATGTTGCAAGTAATATGTGGTTTGTAGATATTGGCTTCTCTAACTATATATATTAGGCGTGAAGTCAAACTTAAAAGAACTTGATGAGACACTAAAATTGATTGTCAGGCTTGGTGATAACAACGACATCTGAAGGAAAAGGAACAATAGCAATCAGAAACATCCATGGTAAACTAAAGCTTCTTTTGGTTGTTTAATTTGTTCCTAAATTGGCCATAATTTACTGAGTGTTTGGGAAACTATTGTCTAATGGATGTTAACTTTTGTTTTGATGATGGAGCATGTGTTATTAAGATAAAAAAAAATCAGGCCAAACAATGGTAAATGCTCTCATGGCTGAAAACAGAATATTTCTGCTAGAAGTTTCAAATGTAGAAAATTTTGCATTGGTAATTGTTGCAAAAAATGTCTCAGAATTGTGGCATTTGAGGTATGGGCATCTTAATTTCAAGTAGCTAAAGTTGATAGGACAAAAAAGGTACGATCTTTGGATTACGAGAAATTAATTGTTTTGATTTATGTGAAGGTTGCGTTTATGGGAAGCAAAGTAGAAAGTCATTTTCTGTTGGAATGTTACGACCCAAAGTATACCCTAGGCGTAACATGGCATATAGAACCCCAAGAAACTGTACATAGGTCACTTAGCATACATCATACAAGATAATATAAATAAAGATTTCAATTAAAATAGTCTTATATCATAAAAGAATTTGACAAAAGCGGAAGTCTAACATAAGTCTCAATAATCCATCTACTACATTATAAGGAAAGTGATTGGGACATAACTCATACATCACGTACAAAGTCAGAAAACTAAAGTAAAGAAAGCAATATGTGTGACTCGGTCCTCGAAACATGAGGACTCACCAATCTTGAAGCACCCAAAAGATGTCTAGCCACGAGTGTGCGAGGTTGGAGTGTCAAGCCCTACATTAGGGGAGCAATGTAGGAAAAAATATGCCTAAGTACATGGAATGTACTAAGTATGAGGAAATATGCATAAAATAGGCATGATGGCATGAATGACTTAAAACATGTACGCATGATCATTCTTTGAACATTTAAAGACTAAAAGAAGTAATGACATGTAAATCATGAAATATGGTCAAATACATTGAAGTATTAGACATAAGAAAAGCTTTAAAAAACATAGTCATTTTTGTGGAATATTAGCTTTAACCGAAAATAAGACCATGAGAATCATATCATGGAATCCAGTATATCCTTCATACCAAAAGAAGGGGAATCTACTTGCCAAGGTAGATTATGTACATGTCATCTTTTGCTAAAGTGCATCCACTAGCTAGTTCATTTAAGACAATCCTACGGGGGCACGTAGTTAGGGACTAGAGGTTGCTACTAGAGACTACCCTATTTAAGCCTCCACCTTAAATCCTCTCGGTGGTAAGTCTAAATTCCAACATAATAGAACAAAGTCGAATATCATTATAACATAGGAAAGGAAATGATGAATACCAATCCACATCTGGAAATCAAAATATAGAGTATCTCCTTAAACACAATTCAACACGGATGAGAAAACCTTTCACCAATGTGAATCCATATGTGAGAAATACTTTTCACAATCATGATCATAATAGAATGTGAGAAAACCTTTCACAATAACATATATACTTTCCTTTCAATGCATCTCCAAATTATTTACAATATCTTCATAAAAGCATGCATATCTTCATAAATTCATAGTTCATAGGTTCATGAGTTAATCATAGGTTCATAGTTGAAAATCATAATTTGGACATAGGTCAATCTAATTTCAACTAAATATAATGTAACAATAAATCATAATTGAATGAAACCCACAAAGATTGAATTGAAACCCTAACTTGATCATTTAAAATTGAATTGAGAAATTGGGACGTTTTGGGACCCCATGGAGGAAAGGACTCAATGGGTTAATACCCACATACCTTGATACCTAAACCCCAAAAAGAATGGAGGATTGATGAATTCAAATTAATTAACCCTAGCCTTTTCTTCTTCCTTAGTGTTGAGAAAATTTGGGGAGGATGAATTTGCGTAGGTTTTGGGGATTTAGGAGAACAGGACTTGAGTGGTAATTTAGGACTCAAAAAGCCTTACATAGTCCTTAGGATGAAGGCCAAACGACTTAGTTTTGGTTTAAAACAATTAGGAAAAGACCCAAATCCCCTTAAATTACTGTCGGAATTAACCTACGGTTGCAACCTACGGACCATCGAACTTTCTACGGTCCATACTAGTCAACCGTAAAACAGAGTAATGGGACCATAAAATCACTTAACATTTGATGGGACCCTTCTACAGTCCGTAGGACTTCCTACGGTCCATAGGCCCTAACCATAGAATTCAACTTTTGTCCTCATAATTTCACTAAGTTTGGATTATTTCTATGGACCCTATCTATGACTCGTAGATTTATTGACGGGCCATCTTGTTCAATCATAGAAAAGATACTGAAACTTGATTTTCAAAAAACTATTTTTTTCCCTTTCTACAAGACTGGTCTACGACCCATAGAAAATTCTACGAACCGTAGACTGGTCTCGTAGACGTGAACTAATAGTTGCAATTTATGCAATCCCTTCCCTTTTTGAAATCTGAGATGTTATATGGAAATAATTGGAGAGCATCTACTTGCCTAGAATAATTCATGCAGATTTGTGTGGTTTAATGAATACTGAATCTTTTGGTGAAAGTCAATATTTATCACTCATCATAGATGATTTCAGTCGCATGAGATAACTGTATTTTCTAAAATACAAATAAAAATCTTTTGAGAATTTAAGAAAATACAAGGCACGGGTGGAGAATCTGTCATGACCCGAGCCTACACCTTGGATGTGGCCGGCACTCGAGAACCATTGCTGGTCCCCAAATGAACCCTTATCCTGATTGACTACAAGCGGAAGACTAACTTAAGCATACAAAGCTTAAAACATAATAAAATTCCTAAAACTTAAATACAAAGCTTTAACTCAAAAGAAAACTCTGAATAATATAATATATTCAACTCGCAAAAAATAGGCAACTTAAGTCTTTAAAAGATTTAACAAAATAAATGAACAGACTTTCAAAACTCTACTGTCTATCTATGAAGCCTCTAACTGACTGTAACGACCCTAAAAACGAACTAGTGAAACTAGAGCCTCACATGTGAGTTTGGAGTTGAGAACTTGATGAAATGATGAGAAATGACCGTGACGTCCGGAAACTAGTCATTTGAACTAGTGAGTTGTAAGGGTCAATTTTAAATGGTCAGATATTTTAGCTC
Organism: Solanum piurae; assembly: GCA_029582685.1. Lineage (NCBI taxonomy): Eukaryota > Viridiplantae > Streptophyta > Magnoliopsida > Solanales > Solanaceae > Solanum > Solanum piurae. The sequence continues at coordinate 356 of JAJOOO010003982.1, read as the reverse complement.
AAATTGAATTAGGTGGACCTTTACCTATCCAATTAAAGGTCTCTGGGTCCTCTTTCCAATGCCACCGAGTTTGCCCAATTCCGACCTTGGAGCAAAAAGTTATGCCCGAAATAGTGAAGCACTGTCCAAAAGGACGGGTTTAGCAGGGTTTAGTGAACACTTTTAAGTTTAACTTTGTGGGTCCTTAATTCTTTTCCTAAGTTGAGTTCATATTATTCTTTGCCTTTCCTAGCAATTATAAAGCCCCTTTTTGACCAAATTCTTTCATTTAAGTCACTCCAATTAGAATTTCCAAAATCATTCCCTCTCTCAAATATTTTCTCTCAAGTTCAAGGAAGAAGAAGGGTGAAGAACTA
>JAJOOO010003981.1:0-10062 GCA_029582685.1 Solanum piurae | reverse complement strand
GGGTGACTTTCCATATCCGGACAGCCCGACTTCAAATGGGCATATCTGCCTCATACGAGCTCGAAAATTATCAAACTCAGTGGCGTTGGAAAGATAATTCAAAGACCTTTCATTTGATATCTTATGGAACACCTAACTCATCCTGTGCTGAGAGTTATGGTTGTTTGAATTTGACCCAAAACTCATACTTAGCATAACTTGCCAAAATTTCCAAATTTAATCTTCCCAAAAATAGTTTCTTTCTAATTATAGTTCTTTTGAATAGCGAGGTGTTACAATATCTCCCCCTGGGAACATTTGTCCTCGAATGAGATTAATTTAAGCAGACTAAGGGTGTAACATCTAACATTCAGTTCAAACATCCAACAAGCAAAATATAAATACAATATGCCAACTTAAAACAAATGCCAAGAAAAGGAATAGTACCTTAATTTGGAATTTCTCCGGACTCAAAGAGATGTGGGTATCTCTTCTTCATATCCTCCTCAGTTTCTCATGTATCTTCATCAACAAACTGATTTCTCCGTAGAACCTTGACTGATACTACTTCCTTGGTTCTCAACTTGCGAACCTGACAATCTAGAAGCTACACGGGAATCTCCTCATAAGATAAGCTATCCTTAATACCAATATCTTCAGTATGTATGATAAGTGAAGGATCATCCATACACTTCTTCCATTGGTCAAACCAGATTCTAGCGACACCCTTCAGTTGGTATACATCTATTAACACTCTCTCAGTATCAGTAACATGCATAATCTCAAAAACCTTCTGAAGTTCTTCAACAAAAATTTTCGGATCCTCAGTGACACTCGAACTAGTGAAGCTTGGAGGATTCATCCTTAAGAACTCTTGGATTCTAGACGTATCAGCCACAGCCTTTCGAACCTCTCTTTGTTGCCCAACTTGGTTGGTCACAGCTTGACTTAACATTCGGATAGCTTCCCAAAATTCAACATTGGTGACCTCTCCTTGGGGTTGCACTTCTTGTTCATTAGGTACCCCTTGTTCCTCCTAGCAGGACGACCTCGGACAGCTCTTTGTGGAGGCATGATCTAAAAGATACGCGCAAGCACGAGTTAGAGAGAAACTTTTATAGAGATACACTCTATCGCACGAAACAAGTATGAAAGAAGTGAGATAGTTCCTAAATGTTGCAGCCTCCTAATTATAGATGTGGCGCGCTTCACACCGATAACCATGACTCTACAGACAGGACTTCATAGACACCCTAGGACTCTTGATCTTTGTGCTCTGGTACCAAGTTTGTCACCCCCCGAGCCTACACCCTGGGCGGGACTGGCACTCTAAAATTATTGTTGGCCCCAAGCGAACCCTTCGCCTGGCTTACTCTACACCAACCTAACTAATGACAAATTGGCCCCTGCATTATCCTGGGAGAAAAAGACTTTCATTCCCATCAATCCTAAATAATCTACCACCCAGTACTCTCACATCCCTTTTACAAATCCGATTAAACTATCTTAATGGATCATCTCAATCACATCAATCGCAAATGACCTTTCACACTTAATAACACCAACAAAATTAAAGAGCCTGGTTTGGTAGACGTTATATTTGCCACGTTATTCAAAAGCAAAATGGTCAATTTAAGTATTAATTACAATTTAATAGTTCAGCCCATAAAATTTATAGACCCAAAACAATCTCGAATTTTCCAGATTTAAAGAATCTACAATAAATGTTGTTTTATCTCGTAACTTCAATCACCATAAATTTTACTTGTTTAAATAGCAATAGAAAAAACTTATATGCTCACACATTTGTCCAAAAAATAATTCTTCCTCTTCTCACCCAGTCCACCATGGATCCCAGCCAAACGAATTCCATCTTCCCACCGATTCCATTTATACTGGTGATTGGGCTATATGCGGGAACAATCCCTTTTTACATGACGTCATTTCCAGCTCTCAACACAAACTCATCATCTTGGGTTGTAATGAGGCTCCATGAGCGATCAATAACTTTGAATATCTTAATAGAAAATCAAGAAATAGTTCTAGTGATTCGAAACCCATCTTTACTAGCACAAATAGTGTCGGAGGGGATAGGGATAGTCGTGGAGACCTACAACAGTCATCTCTGGATGTCGACATCCCTTCTTCCACCAGAGAACTACCAAATTCCAGTGTTACCCTTTTTCCATATTCCAATATGGGGGACGCCGATGTTCAATCCCTTATACCAACACAATTCAATGGCAGTGCCAGTGTTCTCACCAGGCTTCCCGATCATCCAAGGCATAGATCCTCTCTATCATCACTGGCAAGTACATGGATTAGCACAGAGAACCGAAGTTTTATTTTCAATTGTGAGACAATCAGGACCTATGGAGAGCACGGGAGCACAAATGCTAAACAATGTAACTTCCGCATCTCAGGTACACGTTTTTGTAAACGTGATTTCATTTAAACCAGTGAATACAAAGATTTAAAAATAAAAAGGCTTTAATTTTTTAAAGACTTGATCATTTCCTTGTTAATAATGATTAATGATTGAATCATCTCTTTTCCGGATACTCAAATCTTACATCTTCCTAAAACACACTCAGACCATTGTCCTCTATTACTTACTTTGTTCAAGGAAAATATCTTTAAAAGGAGAGTATCTTTAAATTAGGAACTATGTGGGTCTCACATCCAGACTTTATCAAAATTATTGATAAAATTTGGAAGGATATTCCCTCATTAACAAATTTCATTTGATCTTTTGATTATAAATCACACAACTAATTTTTTAAGGAGTTGTTCTGAACATCTCACTCATAAAGCATATTAAACTCCTTTATTCATGGGAAAGTCGATCTATTCGAGATGTATAAACAAAATCTATGACACAAATCGTTTGACAAGGAAATTCAAGATGCAGTCAAATATTTTCAACATTTTAAAGCACTAGGTCTAGATGATCCCTATCCTTTCTTTTTCCAACAATATTGGAACATAATAGGACCCTACATAGTCTCTTTCTGCAAAAAAAATAAAAATTCAAAGATAGATGCATTCTCATGGAGATAAACAAAATCCACATTTGTATAATCCACAAATGTGCTAATGCATGTAACATCTTTGGAAAAACAATCGTCCCATTAGGCTTTGCAATTCGAGAAGACTTTAGTTAAGGCATTCCTTAGCAACATTTCTACTCATGTTATACAATACATTAAACTTCCCATTAAAATAACCAAACAAATAGATTGCTTGCAATGAAATTTCATCTGGGAAACTACTAACAATATAATAAAAGGAAATTACTTATGCTGAAATGAAATGTATTAACTAGAGACAACGTCATAGGGGGATTGAGAATCCAAAAATGTAGTATAAAAAACCTAAATCTACTATATAAGCTTGCTAGGAGATTTTACAAACAACCTTGATCTCTCTGGGCAAAAATAAATGTGTTGTTTTTTGATTTCTCTAAGTGTTGAGCTAAATTCATTACTATAGCGGTGTATATATAGCTGACAAAATGTAGGTGAAACAATTGGAGATAGCTACTGACTCACTTTAGGTAATTAACCTAATGCAAGATGAACATATATTTTACACAAATATTTTACGCTCTTATAGGGATCTGCCACACAAGCTGAGGAACCCCGCAATCAGACATGAGTATTGAGAGCGAACCAAGGTGGTGGACTTGCTATCTAAAGCAGGCCATAAGCTAGAAATGGAGCATCTCTTTGTTGACTAGATAGCTTCTCCAATGTTTGTTATAAATGTCTTGAAAGAAGACATAGAAGTAACTTCTTTTGTAAGACATAAAAACCATTATGTTATTTGGGTTGTACTCAGATTATTAGGCTAAAACAATCATATTCTAGCAGTAATGTTGCTATTTCTGCGTACTATGATGCATAATATTAAATAAAGAAATATCTCTTTTTAATGAGTGGCGTATGCAGGATTTTTTCTCAGCGGCGTCATCCATCGTAATCTAGGTAATTGGAGTGCCTAACCAACTAAGTTACGCATCCTTTTATGTCAAGGAGTGTCACTTTATACTGTATATCCTCTAAATTTTGTTCTGACATTTAACTAATTATATATGTGATATTTTTTCCTGACGAAGCAGTGTCATGTGACACCGCACGAGCTTTAATAGATCTGCCCCCTATTTTTAACCCCCTAAAAACAAGAACAAATTGTATAAAAGTAAGTGATCAAATTATTTTTGTGAAACAAATCACTTCGCTGAGGAAGGCTCGCAGGTTGATACCGAAGGAATTGAGTTATTTTTATGCACTATACAAATTTGAGTTACGTGAAATTTCTCTAAAATAAAAGGGTTTTGGTAATATATATTTGATTCATATAATTTTAGTGGGGAGTGCTAATAAAATGACATTTGGACTCCTTTTTATTTCTTAAATAATCTTGTTGAATGGATGTGGTTCCGGAACTCAAGTTGAGTGATTTATTAAGAGAACTATCTATAGTTACTCAACTTTTGAGTTATAAAATCAAATTGAGTGACTTTCTAAGAGAACTATCCATAGTTGAGTGACTGAGATATTATCTCTCACAAACTCCTAGAAGGTTGTCTTCATACATAAGATTTATTTTTCTCTGTTTCGTTGGACAATTTTTTTGGAAAATGTTTTATTTAGGAAAATCAATTTCTTTAAAATGAGGAGAATAACTTCCCTAATGTTGTTGAGCAAAACAAGTTCTATAATTGACATTTACATATTACTCTAGTAAGTATCTTTTCTCCATCCTATAACACACCCACACTCATATCCTCTACCCCCACCCTTATAAGTGTTTGCCTTATATATCTCAATTATATATATATATATATATATATTCTCCTTACTTATCAAACACTAAAAAATAAGTAATAATTCCACTTAAATTTGAGGAAAATGATTTTCAAGAAAACATATTTAGTGGAAGACATTTTTCCTTTCAAACCAAACATACCCTAAATGTTAGTATAAAAATGCAAACACAGATATGAAAAGTTATTTATATCTTTAGTGAGTACAATGGGGATGTAGCTCAAATGGTAGAGCGCTCGCTTTGCATGCGAGAGGCACGGGGTTCGATCCCCCGCATCTCCACTTTTTGGTCAAAAATAATGATACTAATAAATTTGCTAGATGTTAAAATTAAAAGATTGTTTTGCAGTTAAAATAACATCATATATTATTTTCGTTTATCTTTTTTCATTCTTAATATAACGTTTTTTCACAACAACAATTTCTAGTACACTATTTATTTCTCAATATTCTCATATTACTTTCTATTTTAGTACTTGCATGTTTGTTTGATACCTTTATGAGGATGAATTTTATTATGTTATTCAGAATGTGATGTCCAAAAGCAAAAAAGTACTAGCAATTAGTTGCTCCAATAGTAGCTAATATTAAAGTAACAAATATAGTTTTGTTGGAAACTACTCTTTTTAAATGTGGAATTAAAAGTCATTCTTCTTCTTTTTTTTATTTAGAAAAGCAGGTTTACTTGGATATGCGATATGAAGTGATGATTTGAAATCAACTTAATTTGAAGTTGAAGCTTTATTAAGACATGCAATTTAGATTTTGTTTAGTTATATTTTTTTCTCATAAACATGAAAACCTACAAGTTAGGAAAACTATCAAAATTCCTACAATTCTTATACAATCTTACCATATGAGTGAATGATATTTTATAAACAAGATATTGAAATATCCTAAGGTGTCGCATTAATAAATATTATATCTTCACGTTTCTTTTATAAATAAATATTTGTCATTACAAACTTTTAAATACATATAATTTCATAATAATTCACTAGTCAACGATAGTAGTAACTAGTTATATATTCTTTAATATAATCTCTTCACGAGAGCATGCATGAGTGGTTCTTTTTTTAAAAAAAATGATGAAGCTTTTTTTTTAAATTTACAAATATAAGTTTATGGATCAACTTTACATTCAAAAAATAAATAAATTTGAAATCACGATTTGGAATTCCAAATGCCTTGCAAAATTTTGAATTTTGAAATCATGATCTCAAATTCATATCCAAACATTGATTTAGTAGGCGTTTGGACATGTGAGTTCATTTTATGATTTTAAATCATGAGATGAAATCTGAAATTCTCATAAAATTCTCCAAAAAGATTTGAGAATTTCATATCATGATTTTTCACATTTTCAAATATAAAAATTGACCCACAAATTTATATTTTGTAAAAAAAAAAAAGAATCCCACCATTTATATCTATCAACCATTAATTTCATGTGTAAACAAAATTTATACTTGATGTTATTACTCTTATCAACCTTAGAACCGTTTATATCGGAAATAATTGTTATTCTCACAAATCAAATTTATAGTTTATATTACTATTCTTACCAACATTTAAACCATTTATATCGAATAAACTATTACTCTCACCAACTAAATTTATAGTTGCTATTATTACTCTTATCAACCTTTAAATCATTTATTATATCGAGAAATGCATGCTCAACGTGAGGAGAATTGTCTGTATTATGTCAGAAGATTATATTAAAGAGTAGTACACTACAACTTATGTTTAATTTTACCTTTCTATTGAGCTAATGTTCGATCAATAAATGTTGTACTTTCTTAGAATAACTTTCTGATAGTATATTATACCTTTGTATGAACTTTTGCTTATTTGGTAAGATTGTATAAAGAAATGATGTAATTTTGATAGTTTCACAACTTATTAATTAAGTTTTTTATATATGAGTAAAAATACAACTTAAAAATTCAAATTTTATGCACAAAAAAATCTTAACTTCATTTCATATAATTTCAAATCATAAACTAAGTTCTTAGAATCATGAATCTATAAGGAATCTCCATATGCCTACTAAAGGTTTCATTTCACAACATAAAGTCAACTACACACATGTGCATGCTTTGATAGGGCGGACCTAGCCTATAAGGTATGCATGCGTATGTGAACTCAATAACTTTTAGATAATATATGTCATATATATAATTAGTGGCGGAGTCAATTTATAGGTAGGGGTTCATCTCAATTCATTTTGATGAAAATTATAAGTATTATTGTAAATGCAGAATTCCCTTTAGCTAGTTTTATGTGTTTTACCTTTTTCAAATTTTAAACCCTCTTAATGAAAAATATTCTTAAGATAAATTATTTTTTTATATATATTTCATTTCATCTATATAAAATTTAAAATATCAGTTGCATTCTACATTAAATGTTAAAATAATATGTAAATAGCTAGATTGAGGAGAATTATATCATATCAAAATTTACAATTATAATTTCCGGAATGATGACATATATTTTGTTGATGATACATAGATTGAAAAGGATTGACGTAAATGTGCCCTTTAACTTGACCTCATTTCACATTTATGCCCTTCAACTTTGGGTATGCACAAGTGGACACTTAAACTTGTATAAACTTGAACAAGTAGACACATGAGTCCTACCTGGCACAATACATGTAGGACACCACGTAGGACAAAAAATGACATGTAGGATGTCATGTAGGACATGTGCGTCTATTTGTTCAACTTTATACAAGTTTAAATGTCTACTTGTACACACCCAAAGTTGAAGGGTATAAATGTGATTTGAAACCAAGTTAAAGGACATATTTATGTATTATGCCAATTCATTATTTATATTAACTTGTGTCACTGATCTATCTCAATAATAATTTTATAATTAATTGAATATAATATATATATATATATACTAGTTTTTTGACACGTGCATTGCACGTGATTACCAATTTAGAAAATATATGTTATAGTAAATAATATTGCTTATTTAAGCGAAGATTTGAATAATAAGTTTAGCACAAAATAATATTGCAGATTCTTTTGTAAATGTTCAATGTGGATCGTCATATATATCTCTTATCCACACAAACCTATGAAGATTGTCAATGAAAATTTATTAGTTAAATACAATAATGTATATATTTGTTTCAATTTGATGAGGTTCAATCATGTAATTTGTCGTATCTCGCTAATATTACCTTATAGACGATATTTGTTGTGTATTTTTCTTGTCATCTAACCAGATGTGTGTTGCACGTGTATTCCACATTAAACTGTTTAGATGTCATATGAACATGTGAAGAGAACAACTATGTTAACTGAGAAAAGTTTCCTTTTTTATTTTTACTGGAAAAGTTAAAGAATATATTGTATTTGTTAAATCATATATATATAATCACATGTTCATCTTACACCCAACAAATATATAGTTCATATACTTGTAAACGATTTTCAATTTATTCAACCAAGCATGATTCGTCAAAGGAAAAATAACAACACCGTGTTATCACATATATAGGGATGGTATAATAATATGAAAAATTATTGGTTAAAAGTTAATATAAAGAAAGATGAAAGATATAAATAATGAATGTAATAACTATGAAATTCATAATATTATAACTAAGAATGTAAAAGAGTGTGAATAACGTTTGCAATAATTAGTAATAACTAAGAGAATTTATAATGTTATAACTAAAAAATTACTGTGCAATAGCTGAATTTCTAATAAATTTTATACTTACATAAATAAATAGGACTTTTAATTAATGTTACTATTTTTTATAGTTATTAGATTTAATTTGGTGTAGGGACAAAATGTAAATGTTTATTCCATATAACTAAATATAAAATTTATTTTGTAAATGATAAATTTTAAATGATTCATATATATTCACATATTTCACATTTGTTATGAATTTTTTTTTTAAAAGAACTCGGAATATTTTAAAATAATATATTTTGAAGTTAGAAGATCTTGTTAACTTGATAATACATTAGTCATGGCATATATAATACTTTAATTAAAATAAAAATACCTACTCAAATATAAATATATATTTGCATTAATGAAAATAATTATCTCATAAAAATTAGCTATTAAATAAATAATAAAAATTAAACTGATACAAACTTCAGATGGCGTTATTACAAGTCATATGAACTTTCTACGTCTAAAATACTGAAATATTAAGAAATAGTAAGTAAGTAAAACAAAAAGGCAATGTTCATATAGTAATTACTATTTTGAAGTAAACTTCCTGACAATCTAAATCACATAAGTAACATTGATAAATAAAGTCATTATTTTGTCTTAAGCATCAAAAAAATAAATCCTGACATTTCTCTAAATTTTGGAAAAAGATATTCAGAAGCATATATCCACGAGCCCATTTGAATTGACTTATTTTAGGTGCTTCTAAGCCAAAATAGCTTTTAAGCAGTTTTGAAGTGCTTGAGTAAAGTTAAAAATTGCTTATAAGCACTTATTTTAAAGCCAAAATACCGAAAATAAGCCAAAAGCCACAAGTTAGAAATCCTAACTTATGACTTTTGGCTTATAAGTCATAAGCCAAAAGCCAATCCAAACAGGCTCTACATCACAAGAGAAATTATTAACAAAAACAAATGAATTTAGAGTACATCATGTTAACTTCAAAGATTGGAGCGTTACATACTAATTTATATACTAAGCAAAAAAATAATTATTATATCATCAAAATTATTTTTCTCAAGTACTTGAGGTTATGGAATATACCCTCTTAGGATAGAACGATTTACTTCATTAGAATAGTGGTACCTCATATTTCGCTAAACTTTGAACTCACTCAACCATAATAAATCACAAAAAAAATTTAAAATGCAAGAAGAAGAAGAGTAGAAGATTAAAAAAATTCTGGTTGAAAAATGAGAGGAAGCCCCTCTATTTATAGTCAACAAAGGGTAGTATGAACAAGTGTTTTTTTGTGTCTTATTTGAAAAGTCATCACCTTTCCGAGAAGTCACAACCCTTTGAAAAGTCACAACTTATTGAAAAAGTCACAACTCTTTGGAAAAGTCACAACTCATCAAAAAATCACAACCTTTTGAAAAAAGTCACAACTTATCGAAAAAGTCACAACTTATCGAAAAAGTCACAACTCATCGAAAAAGTCACAACCTAAGTTAGGAATATTATAGTAATTTAACATTCAAGTTAGGAGTTCATGCTTTTAAGGTAATATATATATATATATATATATATATATATA
>JAJOOO010003978.1:0-16963 GCA_029582685.1 Solanum piurae | reverse complement strand
TCTAATAGTTGCAATTACCCATTTGTCTATATTAGCCTATAATCGAATCACATCCCAAGAACCCGTCTCATTATTGTTATTTCGTATTGTTTGCCACTATTTGTAGTTGATAATTTCAAACCAAAACCCCCATTTGACATTCGTGTCACCCCCTGATTTGAATAATGTCTTTATTCGATAATTTTTAATCCTATGACTGATTTGACCAGGTTCATACTTCCCAATTAATTATTAAACATGTACCGCTCCCTGTGGGATTCGACCCCAATTCATTTAGTTGGGTTTTATACTAATTTACGATCGTTGAACACCTAGAATTGGATGAGGTGTGCTTGAAACGTTAATCAAAATGGTGTCGCTGCCAGGGAGTGGTGTTGTTTGAGATTCTTTTGGTGAAGTTGAATTTTGTTCTTTTTAGTCATAGTTGAATCTACTTACTTTTAGTTTTGGTTTTTGGTGTTACTTATTGAACATAGGAAATGAGCATGTCTTGTAGCAATGGTAGCCAAATGGACCACCCTCCTTCAAAAATGATGATTCTTAGGGATAACATCCTAAATGTCAAGCAAGTGGAGGGTGAGACAATTCATGAGTTGTGGCTCAGATTTAAGGCACTATTGTTGTAGTGCTTAATTAATAACATTTCATAGACACTTCATCCAATTTTAAGCGTCAACGATCGTTAATCAGTATAATAACCCAACTAAATGAGTTGGAGTCGAATCCCACTATTCCGATGGGATTTAACTTAGCATTGAGAGAACTTTGAGGTGAAGGCCCAAATAGGGTAGTCTCTAACAGCAACCTCTTGTTCCTAACTAGATACCCCCGTAGGTGTGCCTGAATTAGCTTGGATAGTGGATCCACATATAGCATATGATATTGTACGGAGCTATACCTTGGAAAGTAGACTCTCCTTTCTCGATGTGGGAGTTACATTGGATTCCATGTTATAGTTTGCATAGTCTAATGTCGATTAAAGCTGATATCCCACAAAATGAACTAAGTTACTTACAAATCTTTTATGAAGCTTTCTTTATGATTTTCTTATGCAATTACCATGTTTATGACTTACGACTCTTCTTAAATAAATTCATTATGCTTAGCTTGGTCATGCATATCATGTTTTTAATTAATCCCCTTTATGATCATGTCTCATTTTTTATTGCATTCCCCACATACTTAGTACATTCTATGTACTAATGCATACTTGTGCCTACATTATTTCACTAATATAGGGCGAGACTATTCCTCTCCCTTTGTTCGATCTCATTGACGATTCAAATATCAAGAGTTGGTGAGCCCTCATGCTTTAGGGAGCATGTTGCTTCTATTTGCTTTCTTATGTTTTTATGTTTCAAACTTTGTATGTGGTGTACCGGTTACCTACCGACCACTCTCATTAATGTAATAGATGGCTTGTCTTGACTTTGATGTACTTCCTCTTATGTCAAATTCTTTACATTCTTATGAAATTTCTTGATTTTCTCTATTATGTGCAGATGTATGTCAAGTGGCTTGTGTGAGGCCTTTCCGATTCTTATATGCCATATCACGTCTAGGGTGTTCCTTGGGTTGTGACAAACCCCAATGTCCTTTGACTCTAGAAGAATTACTACCAAGTTGGTTCTGCACAAAGTTTACTTAAGACAATGTCGAGGCATCATGTTTGAATGTTGACAAAGAAGAAACAGTGAGTGAAACCTCGACAAAGGTGTCTTCTACTTACAAAGAAGAAACGACAAGTGAATCATCACCAAATGTCTCTCCTACTAATGAAGAAGAAACAATGAGAGAAATATCATCAATGATGTCTCCTTCGTCTTCTGAAAATACTATTGAACCTTCTTGCCAAGAAGTACATGTATGTGATACAAAAATCACATTTACATAAAATGATCTTCTATTTAGTGAAACACTACACAATTATCCTTTGTATATGGTGGGTCACGTGCTAGGGAAGAAGATAAACAAAATATTAATAGATGAAGGATCTGGAGTGAACATTCTTCCTATCCACACATTGAAAGAACTCGGCATAAGACTAAGGTCCATAGGATCTATTAAATTAGAAATCCACATGGAAGATTTATGATCAAGCACATGGATACATGTGATCGATGCAAAGGCTTCATACAACATATTGCTTGGAAGGCCTTGGGTATATGAGAATCAAATTATCTTATCATCTTAATATCAGTGTTTGAAGTATCTCAAAGTTGGAATTCAAAGTAAAATAGTTGTGTATGATAGTCCTTTAATCGAAGTTGAGACACACTTGCTCATGAATAGTTCTATTTGAAGAATTATGTTGTTAAGGGGGAAATCTAATGATGTTAAACAAATCAAATCTGATAAAATTGCAAGCAAAAGAATCATGTGGTTTTCGGAAAGGTAAATGTTGACACTAGAGGACATTGTCCCATTCTGAATGCAGGGAAGATCATGTCTTCGAAGAAAAAGTTGATATTTGTACTTCGCTACAGTCCAAAGGCGAAGAAAGAAGAAGGTGAATCCTCTAACCTTCAAAATTATGCATTAAGAGGGCTAACTCTTCCTATCAAATGGATTGATGCAATAAACTTGTCTTCAAAGCTACCAGGAAAGTCAATAGCTCAAACTCAAGCGTGAGATGTGGCACTCCCTACAAAGTGCACAAGAGAAGGTTTTGATCCCAATGCTTACAAGTTATTTGTGAAGGTTTAATACAACCCTAATGAGTCATCAATATTAGGGAAACTTCCATCGAAGATACAAATAGGCAATCACGTGAAGGCCTAGGCTATATCTAACCACCACCAGTTTGCATCTCCATAAGAAAAGCAAGAAATAACCATATCACTGTAGAAGATGATGTCACTGATTCCAATAAAAAGCTTTCCTCCTTTGATCGACCGCAAGAACTTTTGTGTTTGAGAGGTTAGCTCCATTGAAGAAGAAGAATAACAAGCATCAGAGAAGTTATCTAAGAGTAACAATGATTGCTTTACCTATGATCCAAAAGGATTTCAAAAGTTTGATTCCTTCTAGAATGAGGTGACAACTGGAACTTGTGGTATCTTTTAAAGAGGAACGAAAGGCAAAGACTCACATTGTGCTTTACACCAAGGAGCCTGAGGATGATGAACAAAGTGTACGCTCCTCATATCATGTTACAATCCAGAATGAGCACGATGCCTTGCCTCAAACGGAGATTGATAAAGAGTTGGAAGATATTGTCTGGTGTTATCACATATCTGTCAATGACAATGATCTTTTAGAAGAGAAAGATATAGGAGATTCTACACTAGAACTTGAAGAAGGAGTAAAGACCACAATAGATCCCTTAAAGGAAGTTATCCTTGGCACTTATGAAGACCTAAGGCCAATTACCTAAGTGCCTTTCTAGAAGCTGATGAAGAAATCGTTTAAATGAATTTATTCAAAGAATATAGGGATGTGTTCACTTGGTGGTATAAAGAAATGCCTGGCTTGAATCCGAAAGTAGTAGTCCATCAGTTGACAGTTAAGAATGCTTCTCGTCCTAATAAGCCAGCCAAAGACATTTTAGGTCGGACTTGGTTCCATTGATATAAAATGAAGTTCACAAACTCATTTAGGCAAGGTTTATTTGTGAAGTTAAATATCTTACATGGATTTCAAGTATTGTTTATGTGAGGAAGAAGAATGGTTAAATTCAAGTTTGTGTTGACTTCCGGGATCTCAATAATGAATTCCCTAAAGATGAGTTCCCTCTTCCCATTCCAGAGCAGATGATCGATGCCACCACTAGTTATGAGGCAATATCTTTCATGGATGGTTCTTCCTGCTATAATCAAATCTGCATGGCACCAAAAGATGAAGAACTCACCGCATTTGGCACACCTAAGGATATTTATTGCTAAAGAGTGATGCCATTTAGTTTAAAGAATGTTGATGCCACGTATCAAAGGTCTATGCAAAATGTATGTGATGTCTTTATCCATAAAAATGTTGAATGTTATGTTGATGACTTGGTGGTGAAGTGGAGAAAGAGGGGTGATCATTTCAAAGACTTAAGAATGGTGTTTGAGCTACTCTTAAGATATCAACTAAGGATGAATCCATTGAAATGTGCCTTCAGAGTTACTTCTGGCAAGTTCCTTGTCTTCATTGTGAGATATCGAGGAATTGAAATTGATCAAGTTAAAGTTGATGCAATTTTGAAGATGCCCGAGCCTCAAAATATTCATGACTTAAAAATTCTCCGAGGAAAACTAGGCTACTTAAGGAGGAAGATGCCAACCATTCGGTCATCTCATGAAGAAAGATGATCCTTTTAATTGGGACTAAACATGTAGCGATGTCTTTAAAAATATCAAATTGTACCTAGCGAAACCTCCAGTTTTGGCAGCCCCTAAACCAGGAAAGTCATTGATACTCTATATTGCGGCACAGGAAAGTTCTTTAGGAGCCCTATTAACTCAAGTGAATAGTGAAGAAAAAGAAAACTATATTTATTACTTGAGCAGAATGATGACGCCTAATGAACTGAACTATTCACCAATTAAAAAATTGTTCTTGGCACTAGTCATCTCAATTCAAAATATGAATCATTATTTTCTAGCTCATGTTGTTCGCCTTGTTTCTAAAGCGAATCCCATCAACTTTGTTTTATCAAAACTTGTCCTTAGTGACCGACTAGCAAGATGGTACCTCCAATTCCAAACATTTGAGATCGTTTACAACCCTCAGAAAGTTGTGGACAAATATTAGTAGACTTTTTGGTAGACCACCCGATACCAGATGATTGGTAGTTAACTGATGCGCTTCCTGATAAAGATGTTATGTCTATTGAAATTCAACCTCCTTGGAAAATGTACTTTAATGAGGCTGCACGTCATGGTGGAGCTGTCGCTGGAGTGGTGTTCATCACTTCACAAGAAGAGATTCTATCATTCTCCTTTACTTTGAAGCAACGTTGCTCCAACAATGTCGCTAAATACCAAGCTTTGATACTTGAACTCGAAATGGGCGTCAACATGAAGCAATTACACTTACAAGTCTTTGGTGATCAATCAACTCTTGGGAAGTTATGAGGTGAATAAGCCTAGATTGCACCCTTATCATGATTATGATCAAAAGTTGATAGGACTGCTTGGAGATGTAACCCTCCAACATGTTCTTAGAACATAAAATAAGAAAGTTGATGTGTTGGTTGCCCTAGCTTCAACGCTAACCCTTCCTGATCAGAAATAAGTTATTATTTGCCAAAAAGGGGTAGTACCACCACCAAATGAGGAAGAATATACAGAAAATGAGCTTGAGTATCTCGTCACTATTTCTTAAGTCGCGAAAAAATATTGGGACAACCCACTACCGACTATCTGTGTATGGGGTACTTCTAGAAAATCCAAGGAAGAGGATTGGCATTCGTCATTGTGCACCTCACTTCCGGTACTACAAGGACACATTATATCATGTGATATGCAAATGTGCCACTATCTAAGGCCCACATTGAGCAACTCATCACGAATTTCATTTTTTCTAAATAGCTAGGAATATCTTTATGGAAACCAAATTGACAACTAAACCGGTGCAGACTATATGGCTAAATGACAAAGGAACCTCCCTCCTCAATGGAAGATAATTGAAACAAAGGCTCATAAAATAAGTTGACTCTACTCTAGTGATTTGCCATCATCAATATAATAGCTTGGGTGAGGCCTACTAATCATGGTTGCATTCCATACAATGATATCCCCTCTATGAATGTGTTTCCTTGCTTTTTCTTTATCAAAATATTTTGCAGAACTTCCCCAGAATATACCACCATTTGTGGGAGAGAAGGCCCACTAGCAAGCGGATAATGTATCTTGAGATAATAAGCAAGCCAACCATAAAATGTAGTGAATGGAGAGACAAACATTTATACGGTCTAAATGTGAGGAATTTGAAATTTATTTAAGCCATGATAGATGCCCGCTAAGACTTGGACCGCAAGGCTAACCCTTCGACCATTTTCCATCAAGCTTGCTATCTTGAAAGTTTCAGGCAGAATAAAATTCTTTTTTTTAGATGGAAATACAAAGGCACATAACCAACATGACAAAAACGCCATCAGATAAGTCTCATATTTTTGGTGTTTCGCTCCAAGCTTAGAAAATACCCTCTCTTGAGCACTTAACCATGTGTTTATTTCGGTTGGTATTTCACCTGTTGGATTATGTGTAGATGACAGGCGTCAAGACTTCTTCTCTTTTCTTAGGGGAGCTAACTCATATTTAAGATCTTTCTTGCACCAAAATTGTATCAATTCACTAAAGGAGACCCCTATATTACTATTATTTTCCTCTTTAAGATGATGAAATTAAATTTAAATTTTAAATTTGACCCATTTCAAACAAAACCAAAACATAAGTATTAAATCAAAAAATTGAAGTATATATTTATATGGTCTAACTGTGAGGAATTTGAAATTTATTTAAGCAATGATAGATGCTCGTTAAGACTTGGACCGCAAGGCTAACCCTTCGATCGTTTGCCATCAAGCTTGCTATCTTGAAAGTTTCAAGCTGAATAAAATTCTTTTCTTTAGATGGAAATACAAAGGCAAATAACCAACATAACAAAAACGCTACCAGCTAAGTCTCATATTTTTGGTGTTTCTCTCCAAGCTTAGAAAATACCGTCTCTTGAGCACTTAACCATGTGTTTATCTCGGTTGGTATTTCACCTGTTGGGACCCACTACAAAAAATGGCTCAATTTATGGCGGTTAATTTGTGTGAGTTTTAAGAAACCCCACTATTAATTAATTTTGTGACGTTTTATTTTAGCTCCCACAATATAAACCTTTTTGTGGTGATTTTATTATAAAGGTTAGAAAAATGCCACAAGTTAGTATAATTTTTGGTGATTATCAACCCCTGATAAATTGTTAAATTCGTTACTTTTAGAAGAAAAAAAAAAAATATATATATATATAACTTAGATGCAAAATCAATAATCATATTTATTTTTCATTTATTAATTTGCATTTAGTTAATATAAAAAAAAAAAAAAAAGAAGCTTGTTCCCACATACTCAATTAAATAACCACCTCCACCACCTCTTGCATCCCCTTCCCACGTACTACATTCTAACTAAACATATATTTCCCCCACAACTCATTCATTACATAACCCTCCTTCTCCCTTCTCCCTTTTCCATTTTACCCCATTATTTTGTTCAATTATTTTGTGAATGTTATTTTTTCTAATTACTTTATTATTTTGTAGGTTTTACGAAGTGGGATAGATGGTAATTCTCTCCTCTATGAGTTTTGTAATTCACATTCGAATTTAAAATATACGCTATTATTTTTATTATTATTTAATCTATATGCATTTTATATTTTGCAAGTTGTGAAACATAGTGCATTAATGTCTAATATATTTCAGAAAATTTTTGTATTCTCATCACATTGTTAAGTCCTTCATATTCTATGTTTAATTGATTTTTGGTAAGCCTTATTTTTTCTTTATCAAAATGTACAGAGATATATGTGTATAAATATATGTTTAACTAATTATGTATGAGGTTCTTGGTTTTCATTGTTGCAGCTTGATGAGGATATTTAGCTTGCTTCACCCGTGAATAAAATAGTGGATGACAACAACTCAAATCACCAAACAAATGCTATAAAAAAAAATTAATGTTTATTTGTTGTCTCCTTTAAAATTGTATTGTCTAAGTTATTATTCACAAGTTTGTATTACTTTAATTTATATTATTTAAACTTGTAATGCTTATTAATATGAGTTTGTTTAATGAAATTTGATTTTTATTGAATTTGTTTTTTAGTAAAATTATTTATTCATATTATTTTGAAGATTTGATGTTACCCATATTTATTATTAAGATGATAATAATTTTGTAAGACTCCGCAAATCAAATTATGAAAAATTTGATTTCATATCACAATATTTTAAATTCATACAAATTTAATTTTTCAAAGCATGAGATCATATTGTGAAGGTTTTAAACCAACACAAAATGAAATTAAAAAACCTCCACAAATTAAATAGTCATTTTGTGGAGGATGTTGTGGAGGTTAATTAAAACCACCACAAATATGCTCGTGGCAAGGGTAATTGTAGCATTTTCAGAAACCTCCACAATTCAATTTGTGGAGTCCCTAAACCGCCACAAATTGACAAAATAACCCCCATAAATTGAGTGTTTTCTTGTTCAAGACTTCTTCTCTTTTCTTGGGGAAGCTAACTCATATTTAAGATCTTTCTTGCACCAAAATTGTATCAATTCACTAAAGGAGACCCCTATATTACCATTATTTTCCTCTTTAAGATGATGAAAGGTAGAAAACATATACTCACATGTTCAAGGAAGAAATTATTCCTTTTTTCATCAAAACATGTAAGTTCTATGGCATTAGGTACCACTTCTCTGGGGACTCCACTAATTGGCAAGGCACCAAGAATATGCAAATCCCAAATAGATATGGACAATTTTCCAGCAGATGTACGTAATGTATTTTTTGGGGGACACCAAGCCTCACAAAAGGCTTGTATAATATTGGAGTTCCGATCAAAAGTAAAAAGAGAAGCAAATACAGCATCAGGAATATTAGCGTTGTTTAAACGTTGCCCATTCTTTCTTAGGTTATATTCTATCCATTCCCAATATCCCAAAATTCAATGATATTCACCTTCAAACACAACATTGTCTCCCCAATGCAATTCCTCTTGAATCATGCGACGACCTAAATTTGGAAGAGTGCTTGCGATATTTGTACCTTGAGGATTTGGTTTCTCAAGATCCCACATTGGAGGTTTTATTATATTTTTGATCGTATTCAGAGGTCCAATTTTTCATATGAAGCGTGTTTCTCAATTGCAATCATGGATCAATACGACCTACTAAATAATTTTGGACCAAACACTTGGTATCCACCATGCTACCCTCCATTCCAATGATGAGATATTTTAGTTTAAAAAATGGACAAGTTTAATCCTTGAAGAATACCATTGTTCAAACTACATTAAAAAAAATGAGTGTTGGTCTTTATTTATGATGATGAACAAAAGAAAGTAAAACTTAAAATAAAAATAAAAAGGTAGCTAGGAAGGGGAAAATAATTTGAGCGTTCGAGATTTCATAAATATTTGAATTTGTGATCTCAAGGTGGGGACATTAAACACATCTCTTCATATCGTATGTTTAAGTATTCAGGATCTTATAAATATTCAACTTAGCGATCTCAAGGTGGGGACGTTAAACACATCCCTTCACACCATGTTCTTAAGTATTCGAGATCTTATAAAGCTTTAAGTTAGTGATCTCAAGGATGGGACGTTAAACACATCCCTTTTCACCTTATGCTTGAGTATTCGAGATCTTATAAAGCCTCAAGTTAGTGATCTCAAGACGGGGAAGTTAAACACATCCCTTCATACCTTATACTTAAGTATTTGTGATCTTATAAAGCCTCAAGTTAGTGATCTGAAGGCGGGGACGTTAAACACATTCCTTCACATCTTATGCCTAAGTATTTAGGATCTTGTAAAGCCTCAAGTTAGTGATCTCAAGGTGGGGATGTTAAACATATCCCTTCACACCTTATGCTTAAGTATTCGGGATCTTGTAAAGCCTCAAGTTAGTGATCTCAAGGCGGGGACGTTAAACACATCCATGCACACCTTATGCTTAAGTATTTGGGATCTTGTAAAGCCTCAAGTTAGTGATCTCAAGGAGGGGACGTTAAACACATCCCTTCACACCTTATGCTTAAGTATTCGGGATCTTGTAAAACCTCAATTTAGTGATCTCAAGACGGAAGCGTAAACACATCCCTTCACACCTCAAGACCGAATTCTTGTGTTTGTGTTGTGATAAACCTCTCCACTATATATCATCCATGAGACAAATATAGATTTCACAACCTACAAAAAAAGAGACACAAAAGAAAAAAAAGAAAAAATAATATATATATATATATATATATACACACACCTTGATGTTTTCTCGTAGAAGTTCCAAATGGAGGTCTACTCATGGATGTTTCTAAGAATCTGCAAAAATAAGTTTTGAAAATTGTTAATGTAATGGTGAAAAACTAAAAAAATGACTTATCTATTTATAGATGTCGATGGGTACTCCTCCCAGTTAAATTATAAATCTTTTTTTGACTAGAATCCTAATAGAGGACTATGTGACTATATTTTTAATGATTTTTTTTTTCATACTCTTATTGGTTTACAATATCTCCTACTTTGAACAAGTTTAGTAGCTGACAAACTTTCCCTATTCTAATTGGTTTACACTTTCTACTCCAAATTGACCAAGGATAGTGGATGACAAAACCACGTAATTTTGGGACTTTATTTTCCACTCCTTATATTGGAGTGGTATATTAATTAAATACACATAAATTATGTGATATATAATTATCGTATGATTAATACTTCAAGCCTAGTCTTCAAAAGATAAAATGTTTCGACAAGACTTGAAGGAGGGGGCATTTGTAATCATTTAAAATTTATTAAATCTAAAATTTATAAAATGATTCTATTATACTAAATTCATGAATATATCAGTCCAAATAAATATTATGGATTAATATAATTGGATTAATTATTTAAATCCAATAGATGTGGATTTAATTAAAGTCCAAATTAAGGGATTTGGGGTACAATATATGAGCCCAGTTTGCTAAGCCCAACTTCATCTAATTCTGGAGGCCCACTTTGGGTGCCACGTGACATGCCAAGTCAAACAAAGAAGTCAATAAGATCATGATATGTGTCAAAATGACAAGCCCTCTCCATAAAGTCCATATGTCATGTCACTTAAATCTGATAGGTCGAAGCAAACATGTTCCTATCACAACTCCTCTATTCTAATACTATAAGTAGCGTCCTCATAATTCAAAAAAAGACTGAAAATTCTAAACAAGAAGTTAGAGAAAACTCGTGGATCAAACGTCATAGATTTCTCTATAAACTACAACTTTCAGAATTCAAGAAAGATCAAGATCATGACCCCGGATTCAAGAACAAGCTCGAAGCCCTTGAATTCAAATAAGGTTCAAGTTCAAGTTCATCGGAGATTCATGAATAAGCTCAAAAGCCCTTGAATCCAGGATCAAGTTCAAGACAAATTCAAGATCAAATTCAAGATATCTTGAATCTATATTTGAAAAGATGAATTCAGAGGAATAATAGAGATTGTAACACCCGCACTTTAAAATCAATATGTACGATTGTTGCGATACTTTTTCGTTCTTGATTACTATTTTCTTGACGTGAATTTTATTGTCTATAACATGTTTGACAAAAAGATTAATATTATAAATATAATGTCATAAAATTATAAAAATATTTGACAAATAGATAATCTATCATCAAGTCTAACTAAAAAATAGTTTGCAATGTAAAATATCCCGTTAATACTTCAAATATAGATGAAATTGAAAATATAACATAAGTTCTAAATTCGAAAAAAAAAAGTTAACATAATACTCTTATGTCAAATTTCAACATAACATATATAAATATGATTTAAAAGAAAAGGAAAATGTAAGTCCATAACCTTATTGAACAATGAATTTTACATTTATTTAAAAATTAGAATACTAACAAAATTATACTAATGAAAAAAATATAGATAAAAAATAGATAATACAAAAATTGCATGGAATCACATTAAGTAAAAGTTGATAATGATAAGGAAATGAAATATATAAATAAAATAAAATTTAAAACTATTTTTAGAAAAACATTAGAATAATAAAATAAAAAAGAATTTAAATAATAAAAATAAAAATAAATTAAAATGAAAAAAGAAGAAGACCAAATTAAAAAATAATCAGCTTGTAATTACACCATTTAATTACCACCATGTGAATTGAAAAATGTAATCACCACCTATCAATTATACCAAAACAGGTGCTCACCAAGTAATTAGATAACCAACCATCAAGACTGACACCGTAATTACACACAATTACACTAAATTCAATGAGTTTCCAAATGGGAAAAGGGTAAAAAATGCCCTTAACGTATTGGAAAAGGCTCAAAAATTCCCTCCTTCCACCTATTAGATCAAAAATTCCCTCCAATCCACCTATTTGGATAAAAAATGCTCTTAAGAAGTCTAAAACTAACCCTCCTTTTAACAGAAACTGATGTGGCATATATGAATATTATAATTAAATGTATGGCATTATTTTTATCGATCCACATGTAATTAGAACCAATTTCATTTACAATCATACCCATCAACCTAATCCTATTTCTAAAAACACTCATATTGGGTTTTTAAAGGGGGTTAGCAAACTCATGCTAATTAAAACCTAAAATTAGAGTTTCTCTTAATTATACATGTAATTAATTAATGGTAAAACTAGTAATAAGAACATAATGTCATAGATCTTTTCTTAAATCCACCATCACAACACTAACATTATCAGTATTGTGCGCCAAGGCTAACTTCGTCAACAGAATTGATGCATCTTAGCACGCCTTGTCGGAGCTTTCTCCAGCGCCAGTCACCGTGATGTCATTTTATGGCGAACCTGTTGGAAACGGTGGCCGTCTTGATTGCAAGAACATATGAGCCACGCCACACGTGGTGTCATTCGATACGACGTCTCATATTGAATCGTTGTCTAATAACAAATACTCGTCTTCGCTAGTTTGATCCGTCATGGTCACTACCCCTCCACATGTTGGGTTTTTTAGAAAAAGAATTTGGGTTAATGGGTATGATTATAAATGAAACTGGATCTAATTATATGTGGATAAAAAATTAATTTCACATATTTAATTTAAAATATTTATTTATGTCATGTTAGTTTTTATTAAAAGGAGGATTAGTTTTAGACTTCTTAAGGGAATTTTTTATCCAAATAGATGGATGAAGGGAGTTTTTATCTAATAGATGGAAGGATGGCATTTTTTTGCCTTTTTCAATACGTTAAGGGCAATTTTGACCCTTTCTCCATTTCCAAATAGGCCCTATATATACTTGAAAAGATTTGGTGTTGTACCCACCAACAAAACTTAATTTAGTCCATACCCACTGAATTTATTTTTGCTTTATTTTCTAGGGCTAGGCTTTTTAAAAAGGAAAATTGGGGTCATGGGTCTCAGTGGCCTTTTTAAAACTTAGGGTATATTTGTGAATGTGGGGTCATGGACTTGTTTATTATTTTTAAAACTTGGGGAAAAGATATAAGTTTACAAAAATATATTATAATCCCAATACATTTTAAAAAATATTATTTTCTGATAAAAATATTATTTGTTGATGAAAATCGAGGCACCCTTTTCTGAATATTTGTTCCGACGTTTCTTCTTCTCCAAGTTCAAGGGCTTTTCATCTTCCAAGAACATATTCTATTCTTGAAAGATGAAACCAGTGTAATCATACGCTACTCTTCCCCCATACACTTCTCTTTCATTAACTTATACAACCTTTTCATCGTCCTAAACCCCTCTCAAATCATCAACTATTTTTTTCAATCTTCTTCCCCAAGTTCAAAGCCCTCATCTTTGGTAAGTTGAACCTTTTGTAATGGTGTTCTTCGGTAATTTTTAGCCATGTTTGTTTGTTTATTTTGTTGTTGTAGTGTAATGATTTAATGGCCCCTTTTTCTAGATTATTTTTCTTGATGTTTTTGTTTGGGATGAAGTTTTTTTGCCGTATTAAGTGTATTTGTTGTCTCTAATGACGTTATTGTTTGGATATAAATATTTAGCCCTATTTAGTTTCTTACTTTATTTTTTTAAAATATGTTTATCTCACGTATTGATTTTGAATTTTTTACTAAACTTTGATCAACTTTAGTGGCGTTTCTGTCAATCGCATTGTTGATTTCTGTTGGAACTACTATTTATTTTGCATGTTTTATTTGAGCATTACTCTGTTTATATTAATAAACTAGTGATCGATAAATATATTTTTTTTGTAAATTATAAAGTATGGCTAAAACTAGAGGTGGAAGCACTAATCCATCTGCTCATGTTGCTCTTTGAATTAAGAAACAAGAGGCTAAAGAAGTTTTTAAAACTTGTAAAAAGAAAAAAATTGTAGTCGAAGAACTCGAACCTGATTCAGAAACTGAAACAATGGCAGAGATTGACAACTACCAGGACAGTAGTGCTGATGCTAGTGATAATGTTGAGAGTAGTGAAGGAGAAAGTGATAGCAAGGAGAGTAGTAGAGACGCTAGTCAAGATGAGGATGATTCTCTATCCTTGCCAATTTGTGCAAGAAATATCTCAGGTGAGTTGTATAACCTAGTGATGTGGTTAGATGAGGTAAGATTGTTTTCATCAAAGATCTTTGTAAGATAAAGGATGGCAGTTTATCGTGACTTTAGGAAAATTCTGATTGAACAAAAACTTTATAATGAATTTAAGGGTACTTGCTTTGGACATTTAAGGCATATTTCGGATTATTTTAAGTTCAATGGACAGATTTTCCATTATATGTTGTTGTGACGTGTGAGAAATGACAAAAAGTTGCATGAAATTTGGTTTTGTGTGATGATAAGCCTGCATGTTTTGGCTTAAAAGAATTTACGTTGATTACGGGGCTGAATTGCTCAGCATACCCCCGTGAATCTAAACTGAACAAAGTCCTTAGAAAAGGTGAGAATTTTCATTTCAAGGTGACAAGGAACAAGAACATCACTGGTGCAAAGTTGATGAGATTATTAAAGGGTAACAAATTAAATAAGGAGCAGAAATTGAAATGCTCTTTAGTTTGGTTCGTCCACTCGATGTTGCTTTCCCATGATCGGTCTAAGATTGTGGATTCAAACCCATCAAGATGGCAGATGCTTTGGATTTCTTCAAAAGTTATCCATGGGGAAAAGAGTCCTTTGATTTAACATTGACCTATCCGAAGAATCAAATTAATTTGAGGAAGCAGGGAGGAATGTATAATGAAAAGAAGAATGCATCTTATGCTCTGTATGGCTTTCCTTGGCATTTCTGGTACTTATTATCAACTATTCAGATGATTTATGATATTCTCTTATTTATTTGTGTAGTACTTCATACACTCTATTTATTTGTTGTTCTGTGAATTTTAGATTTGGATATATGAGGCTTTTTCATATCTTGGAAAGTATGTCGGGAAGTCCTTGGATACTTCACTGCCCATTCCCCATTTACTCAGATGTACACATCAAAGAGCGATAATATAATTGAAGGTGATCCATTTAAGTACAAAGGAAGAAGTATGAAGATATACATTGATTTGTTATTATCGAACAATATTTTTAAATAAGTGAACATTGTGTAATATTTATATTCTTTTTTTTAGATTGTGCACTCATACCTTACTCCTACTATCCGTGAGATGGAACAAAATTACATGACAACATTTAAGTCATATATAGATGAAGTGAAGAACACGATCATAGATTTCTTGAAGGCTCAATTGAAAGGTGTGACTGTCCTCACTTCAGGAGTAGAGAGCGGGGATGATGAATATTTGGTTGATCAGAATATTATTCAACCTTGTGTGAATTTTGTTTCTAGTAGACAGAAAAATGTACCGAGTACTTCTAATAATGGGAATTTGGAAAATCTGAGTGATCGTGTTGTATCCATTGAGCAATCAATGGTGAAAATTATTGCTTATGTACGAGAAGAAAAATTGAGAAGAATTGAAAAGAATTAAAAAAAATAAAAGAGAAAGGTAAATTAGTATATATGTTGTTAGTGACAAGTAATTTATTCCTATATTTTTTTATTAAGTAATACAATACATGTGAACATTACAACAGTTGATAAACACCATGCAGCAGTTGATTAAGACTTTGTTGCAATTGATAAATACCTTACAGATGAAGTTAATGAAGTGGCAGTTGATGTTGTTGATGGAGTGACAGGTGATCTAGTTGATGAAGTTGCAATTAATGCAATTGATAAAGTGGCAGGTGATGTAGTTGATGAAGTGGCAGTTGATGTTGCGGCAGTTGATGATGTGGCAGTTGATGTAGTTGATGCGGTGGTAGGTAATGTTGTTGATGAAGTGGCAGGTCATATTGTTGATGAAATGGTAGTTGATGAAGTGGCAAGTGATTTAGTTGATGAAGTGGTAGTTGATGTAGTTGATGAAGTGGCAATGGATGAAGTGGCAGTAGATGTAGTTGATAAAGTAGTAGTTGATGAAGTGACAAATTATTTAGTTGATCCAGTGGTAGTTGATGTTGTTGACGAAGTGACAATTGATGAAGTGGCAAGTGCAGTTGATCCAGTTGATGTTGTTGATGAAGTGGCAGGTGCAGTTGATGTTGTTGATGAAGTGGCAAGTGTAGTTAATAAAGTGGCAGGTAGTTCAATTGATGAAGTGGCAAGTGCAGTTAATGAAGTGGCAGGTAGTTCAATTGATGAAGTGGCAGAAGAGAAGAATGAAGAAGAGAAAAAAGTTGACAGTGCTGAACATTCAGTGGATATGATGAGTATCGTTATGAAACTCAATGGTGAGATTAATGGTGACGAGAAAAACAATTGAAGTGGCATTTTAAGAAAATGTTTTTTGAAGTAAGGACATTTTAACAAAATGGTTGAAGTGGTTTACTGTTTTGCTGTTTTGCGGAGAAAAATATGCATCTGAAAGATTATAGATGTTTTTGTATATGGTTGATGGTGGTTTTGAGAAACAATTTAACATGTTTAATTATGAAGGGTTTTTAGATGTCTTATGAATTTATGTTTTAATAATATGTGATTTTTGCTTAACTTCAGTTTCTTACCATTATAAAATAAAATTATTTAGTAGTCAACTATCGACAATAAAGTTGTATGTCTAATACTATAGATTGCTATCACTGTTGATTTATAACATTATCGATCAAAAATAAAAGATATAAGAGTGAAATGAATAGAAAGAAATATGTTTATTTATTCAACACTACATTCCTGTTACACATTTCCAAAAAGCAAACACCAAAAATAAATCACATAATATAGTTTTTAGACGTTTTT
>JAJOOO010003977.1:0-14559 GCA_029582685.1 Solanum piurae | reverse complement strand
CCCCCCCCCCCCCCCCCCCCCCCCCCCCCCCCCCCCCCCCCCCCCCCACAGTAATACCTCAATCTTTCCATAAAATAGATAAGAGTAAAAATAATCAGGCAACCAAGGCCTAGATATGAATCGAAGCCAATTTTGTAATTTCAATTGTCAATATTACTGCCAATTTCGTTATTTCAAGTGTTAATATTGCTACTATTTGATACTCCTCTGATCCTGTTAGATCATCAACACACTCATTTATCATTCAAGACGTAAAAACACTAGCAATATGGGTATGAAATTATCGAACATTTGCTGAATGTTACACTTATACCATGGTAAAAAGGTTGATCGGAGATGTAGTCTGTTGTTATGACAATCAGAATAGTTAATTGCAGTTGGGCTTGACGAAGTGATGAATGGGTTCTCACGGAAATCAAAACACTTGTAAATATTGTATACTGAGATCACAAAATTATTTGATATATTTTGTAACCTTTTTTCTGTGTTCTTTATCATTTTTCATTGTAGCAGAAAATGATGAAGTATTTTAGAGAGAAAATTGAACATGAGAGATTTTCCATAAAACTAGAAGGAGATAATTAAAAATAAATGATAGATTGGAGTAAGAAATATATAAAGATTAAATTGATGGGAGAAAATGGAAAATGAAAAAATAATAAAGAAGAATACGAAAAAGGAAAAGGAAAGAAAAGAAAAGATTTCATGTAATATAATTAAAATTTAAGTTTAATTAGCAATTAATGATTCATTTATTTTGTTACATATTTTTATTTTTTATTTTATCTAATCTATGAAATCTGAAAAATAATAATATTAAAATACTTTATTTATCTCTTATCATCATTACTATTTACTATAATTTGTTACTTTTCATCTTTCTTTATTATTACTACAATTTATCACTTTTTTAAAAATTCTTTTTTCTACCTTCTATTTTTATAATTTTCTAAAAATAAAAAAATGTATTTAACTCTAATCCTTATTACGATAATTTAATATTATACAATCATTTCAAAGATTTTCATATTTTGTAGTTTGTCATTTTTGTCAGAAATTTATTTATAACTTAATTCTTTTTAATTTTTACACTTCATTTTTTTTTTGAGTTGCAGGAGCTTAGATTTTCTTGTGAAAACAAATTTTACATATATATAACTACAAAAATAAAAGGTAAAAAGAGGAATATAAGGAAGAGAAATATTTAAGAAATATATTTTTATATTTAGGCAAAACGGTAGCTTTTGAATTCCTTATTTTTGGGAAGGTATAACTGATCATTAATTAATAATTAATCTTTTCTTTTTTCTTTTTTTAATGGGGATTTTTTTTATTTTTCTCCTCATTTATGTGTTATATTAAAAACCTTTAAAACCCACTTCTTTAATTCTATTAAATACAATGTTAAGAAACTAAAAGTTCATTTCTTTAATATAAGCTTTAATGTTATTTATTTTCATTACACTAACAACTTTTTATTTTTCTAATTTCTAAAGTAATTAATAATCATATTAATAGCTCTATTTTATATTATAATCGTATAAATTAAGATATTGTCATACTTTATAGAAATCACATTAATTTTTTTATTATTATATTTTCGAGAGATATTGTCAGACTTTGTAGAAATCACCACATTGATTATTTTTTTTGGTGTTATATTCTTTATGTTTATTATTTGCATATTTTAGTTTGACTAAAAAAAAAAGATGCAAACTATTGAATTATGATCAATTTATGAGAGTGTATGTCAGTAAAAACTTTAAAAATTAATTATGCATTGAATTTGTATTTTATTCTTCGTTTTAAAAAATTAAGGTCTAACAATTATATTGCAAACACATATTCATCTATATGATACTTAATAAAATTATTCATGGCTTATCATTTTTTATAATCGCGTGAAGCGCGGACAAGTTCACTAGTGAGTAAATAATATAAATGGAAGAAAGGTTGAGGTGTCTGCTTAAGTCATGGATCAAATGCCATTTGAAAATAATTACTAATAAATTTTTATTGACCAAAATAACTTGAATTTTATGTATGCTTGGACTTTAATTAATAAATATTTATTGGTCAACTTAACTTGAATTTTAAATATCTCTAGACATTATTAAAGTTAAATATGAAATATGTGATCAATGAAATCTAAAAGGGTTAAGGCATAAGAATTCTTTAAATTATCATCGAATTTTTAGTGACACATCCTAATTTAACTAAGGTCCCATTATCATTAAACTTATTTTATGCACTTTGTGCAACTTTTGTGCTGATGTGCACCTATCGTGACTGCACACATGAAATTTTTTTTGAAGCGTCATTGACCAATAGAAATTGGACACGTGTCATTAAAATTCTCAAGACAGCTAATATGTAAATTGGTGGACACATGCCATTTTTTAATTGATTTGACAATTAGTTATTTTACATAATTATTGACATTGAAACTTGTATATATTTAATCATTTTCATTTCTTTCTTTGTAAAATATTTATTTCCTTCCTCACTTTAATTTTTTTTCACTTTTATTAAATTTTTATCTTTTCACCTTTAATTTTTTTAAAAAAAATATTACGTGTATTTTTTTAAAAATATTTTTTATTTTAAAAAAATGTGTCCTTTAATTTTAATGTTCGTTAATATTTTATTTGACTTTTTCACCTTTTTTTTAATATTCATCTGAAATTAATTTATTTTAAATA
The DNA here is from genome assembly GCA_029582685.1 of Solanum piurae. Classification (NCBI taxonomy): domain Eukaryota; kingdom Viridiplantae; phylum Streptophyta; class Magnoliopsida; order Solanales; family Solanaceae; genus Solanum; species Solanum piurae. The sequence continues at coordinate 11,857 of JAJOOO010003977.1, read as the reverse complement.
CAAAACATTTGAAATTAAATCAAAAGAAAGACAAAAACAATAAAAAACAATAATAAATCAACAAAAAAAAAGAAGAGAAAATAATGAATGAAAGTAAAAAAGTGGAAAAAAGGTTTAAATTATAAATACAAGATAAATTTTTTTTAATTAAAGAATTACGTTGTTAACTTACTTTAAGTAAAAGATAAAGTGAATGAAAAGATTTTTAAATATTTTTTTAAAAAGTAAAATAAATATTTACGTACGTGCCTTTTAAAAAAAAATGAAAAATGCTAGGTTGATGAAACTACTTTCATAAAGCAAATATCGTATAAAGATACAAAATTGCAAAGATATAATTTTCAAAATAATCATATGATGTATCTTGTTTTGTTATCATACATAAATGATATGTTTCTACTATATTTTTAGTCAACATATTTGATTCCTTTCCACTCAATTATATTTTTTCATGAAGTATAAATTATCCAAATCATAATTAGAATTTGCTAATCAATTAAATTTAGTCATTGTTTTTCTATATGTCACGTGTCTTCAATTTAAATATGATTAAAAAAAATAAAAAATAAAATAGAGAGGAACCGAAACCATAAAATTTTAATCTCAGAAAGTTCTTGAAACATAATAATAAAAAATGTTTGATATTTTAAACTTACTTTTCAAATTAAATATCTTAAGAAAATAATACTATAGTTATTATATACCCAATCAAATAAAAAGTTTTTCTTTCTTCAAGTATCTTTATATTTCTAGAATAATGTTAATAAGTCTTTGTAATAGTTATATCAATTTAAAGACGTTGAAATATATTTTAAATTTAAAATTGATAAAATCTTAACTTACATCAACAATGTCTCAAGAAATATAGATTTAAAACAAAATTTTCCTTTTAAAAAAAATAATAATTAAAGATTCTCATTAAAATTTGATTTTTGGTTATCAACTTAATTTAGTTGTTATTAACGTTTGTGAATTGTGAGTAGAAAGGAGATAATTAGTGTGAGATACCATTTATAATTATTTTTACTTTCATCTGAGCATCATTTTACTGAATTTAAGAAGCTTATTTAATAAATAAATAATTTAAAAATAATTTGACTTATCAAAAAATTTGAAAAATATTTTTCTCTCTACCAATTACACTGAAAAATCTTAAACTTAATGTGAAGGTATAATTCCTAGACTGTTTTTTTTAATTCCCAGATTGTAATCCCACTCTCAATTATTTTTTTTAAAAAAACTTAAAATTTAAAGTAAAGAGGCATAAATATTTTTTTTCTAAAAAACTTAAAATTAAAAGTAAAGAGGCGTAAACATTGTACTTTCTAGTGAAGTGTACCTACTGCATTTGAGAAGTAACGAGAAAAAAGATGGCTTCGGAATCATCGTCGGCGGTGTCTCCGATGACGGTGGAAGAGTTGACGCTGGCGGTGAAATGGAGCGGTAAAGAGCACACCGTCAGAGTATGCGGTGATGACACCGTCGGCGAGTTGAAACGACGGATATGTGAAGTCACAAATGTTTTGCCTAAACGCCAGAAGCTTCTATACCCAAAAGTTGGTGCAAAACTCGCTGATGATTCTCTTCTTCTATCTCAAATTCCTCTCAAATCCTCCTTCAAGATGACTATGATCGGGTGAGCTTTTCCCTCCTTTTTTTTATCCCCAAAGTCGGGTCCGAATGTACTGAATATGATGTAGAGTTTTCGTATAGACGGACGATGCTGATTAATTTGGGATTGAGATTTAGTTGTATGATTAATTACAATCTCTATATGTTGATTTTTTAATATATTTTTTTTAGTATATACTATTTTATGACTGATGAAGGTTTTGGGTATGCTTAGGCAGATTAGAAAATCTCATCTTTTTTTTGCCTTTGCTGGGATTTGAACTGAGTTTTTAATCTCATTTTGAACAGAAAAGTATACAGAGACATATATGCTGATTGTCAAATTGTATAATTTTAAGTATGAGTTGATAACTTATAAGCATGTCCTCATTTTAATTGTTCTTACCAACAACCTGTATTGGTGAAAGGTTTCTTTTGTCGTTAAATTTGTAGCCAAGATAATAAGGTAGTTTGAATTAACCAATTAGTAAATGTAAAAATATGAAAAATGAAATAAAATAAGATCTCATCAATCAAAATAATTCTTAACTACTTATACATTTTGGGTAGAGGATGGATCAAGTAGAGAGAAAGATCTCCTTTTTATTGTTATTTTCCTTACTGAGCAAATTGCATGATAGGTATCAGTTGTGTATGATTTAAATATAACTTTTTTCTCTCAAAACCAGTTGCTACCTAGCATTTTGCATCTAAATGAATCACTATAGCAGATGAACATGTGACACCGTGTCGTACCATTATTTTTAAGTCTATGCTGCATGCATTAATGCATTTGACATTAGAAAAATATAAATCTTTGGCAGTTATTGGCGAGTACTGAATGGCCAAGTAGGTTTCCCATGTATTTAGCAATAGTCGAATGCTCAAAAGGATATTGACAGTTATGCTTATCACAACAGCCAAGCTAAGAGTCTTATGAGACCTGTTTAAAAAAAGAAAAGATAAAACCAAAAGAAAACATTCACGTTAATGATCCACAAACCAATTTGAACAATTTTCGGCTAGACTCAAGAAAACCCTTCGGCGAAGCTGTACAATTGCATATTTCACTGGACACCAAAATAGACTGTTATTTTCTTCTGTTAGTGTTCCTTTGGTGCAAGTGTTCCATAAATGTTATATTCACAGGTTAATTTTCCGGCCTCATACCATGTTTGATTGCTTATGATAAGTTGTTGATAATCTTAGTATGGAAGGTGAATTATTAATCTTGTGCATGTTTGATGTAAGGTGTTCGGCTATAGGGAATGAGAACATTTTCCGTTGTTGTCCCATCTGATTTCTTTTAGTTGGATCACTTTAGGCTTTTTAGATGCAACTCTCTTTAGGCAATTAGAGAGGGGAAGTCTCTCCATAAAGGAATACCTTTTCCGATGCAGGATATTTAAGAGGAAGGCTGAGATGACAGGCTTTTCTTTCAAGCCTTCTTTAATATGCTTATCTTGTTACAAAAGATTATGTGTAATGAAAGCCATCTTTATTATGTGGTTTGGTATGAGAGAGTGCTTTTGCATCTTATTCTGAAGGAAGTTCCCTCTTAACCTTTTTCCTGGTCAATTTATGCCAAGTAGAATCATGGGTGCTATATAATATAGATCAAATTGCTGATCATTTGAGGTGAGATCTGGTAGCACCAAGTCTAACCTTCTCTTTTTTACCATAAGGTTTGGTAGAACAGTTAAGTAATACATGGATTGTTAGATGGAGAGAATAATAATATGGAGATTGTAATTGTAAAGAATCACAATATGAAATTATAAAGTAGCAAGGATCCACAATATGAGACATTCATATTGTGCTTGATGCCAGGCTATTTGCATGGATTGGAACCAAACTTGAACGTCTGGGCAATAATGCCCTAGGTTTTAATATATCAAATAACTTACTCATTTATTAAAAAAGTTGCTACAACAAAAATGGTAAAATCATTCTTAAATATGATTCGTTATATTATAATATGTAAAATAAGCACAAAATTCTGTATTTCAATTAGAAGTACAATAAAAGAAACTTGAAGAAAAAAACATTTAATTTGCATGTGGTCTATAAGTGGGTTAAATTACCTTCCTACATCAGCCTAGATTATTATCTTTTTCAGTGTACCAAGAGATAAATTTTGTCATTAATGTCGTAATATGGTTGGATTCTAATCCATTTATTGTCAAAAATCACCTCCAGGTGATATTGGATAATGCAACCAAATGGCCAATTTGAAATATGGCATCTAATCCGGGTTTAAGTTGACATACCAAATGTTGGCTAGCGATATAATTGTCCACTCGTTTTTTTTTTTGATATTTTCTAGATAATTTGTTTGATGTTATGTTCTTGATGATGCTTGAAATATGAAAAGTACATCCTTTATTTTTCTTCAATTTATAATTCCATTTATTTTTCTTCTCTCTTTCTCTCCTCTTCCCTTCATCTTTAGGGATAAGTTATTATGTGTGTCGTATGTGCATTGTTGCTTGAGTTTATAAAATTTGAATTATGAGAAGAAGAGTTCAATTATGATACAGTAATAGATTTTTATTACTGTATCCATAAGTCTTCTATGAACTCTTGTTTAAGTTCATATTGCTACGATATAATGCAACTAAGCTTATTGAAGAAAAAATTGCTAACTATCAGACTTTAATTAGGGGTAATGAGTACAACAACATACCCAGTATAGAAATGAGTAACTGTTCAATTTTATTAGGGGTAGTGAGTATTATTTTGATTTGCAGGACAGTTGAAGATGATATAATTGTGGATCAAGTGGAATCTCCAGATATCATTGATGATTTTGAGATTGAGCAAGACGAAGCTGTAGATATAAAGGATAAAGAAATCAACAAAGAGAAGTTGAGAAGGCGCATTGCACAGCACAAGGTTGTTCCCTTAACACTTCCCTATTCTTTTAATGAAAATTGGATGTACATGAAACTTGTGGACCTTTTACGCTGATACCCTTCATACTATATTTGTTTTTACTTGTATGCGTCATTGGAAAAACTAATTGAACACATTTATGGAGACAATCATTCTTTCCTATGCGCGGAGAGAATGATGGTTGGATTTGGAAATTGAGGAATTCTTTCTACAATTATGAAAGAAGAATAATGTTAACAAAAGTTTATAATATGGAATTATATTCCGTTATAATTCAAGATCTTTTTATATTACCATCTTGGATATTATTTTTTTTGAGGAGGACACCATCTTGGATGTTGATGTGAAGGAAAGTTGTTTTATTCAAAGAAAACGAAAAAAATTGGGTCTGGAGTGATTTAGAATTTTGATCAAGGTTAGATTTTTTTGCCTTTTGTTTTGTAAACCAAGAAATCCATTGTTTTCAAATTTTAAAGTCCGTGTATAACGTGCCACCCCTCTACCCATTTCCACCTTAACAACAGACTCAGTTCATCGAATGATTCAAACTCAGATGCACACCTACCATGTATATCTAATAGTTGAGAAATGATTCAGGAAATATTTATACTTAGAAATGATGGAACTTTTTGGGACTTGAGGTTTAGGAGGAATTTTCAGGATTGGGAGGTGAGCGAGCTCCAGAGATTGCTAGAGTTACTTCGAAAGCAATGCGAGCCAGTCGACAGATCCAATGCTTTGAGTTGGGAGTTGGGTAATGACAATATGTTTCCGGTTAAGCCCTTTTATGCATAGAAGCTTTTTGGCTAGGATAGATGATAACTTTCCATATGCATCAGTTTGGATACCTAAGGTGCCGAGGATGGTATGCTTTTTCACGTGGCTAGTTACTAGAAGGGTGATTTTGATGGTGGAGAATCTTAGGAACAAAAGGTTCTTTGCTTGAGCTGTTGTTTCCTTTGTAAGGGTGTTTCCTTTCTGAGGATATGGGTGAGGACGTGGAGCATATTTTATTACATTGTGAATTAATTAGCCACAGGGTGATGGGAGAATACTTTTAGATGGTTCGGTGTTTCTTGGGTAATGCCAAGATCCGTGAATGAATTGATGTTCACGTGGAAGAGTGGAGCTAGGAGAAGAAGGCACAAAGCTTGGAATGTTACTACTCTTGCTTTAATGTGGGTCATTTGGGAAGACAGAATAGGAGAGCTTTTGGAGGGGTGGAGATGAACTTTGCTCATTTAAGGAGTAGTCTCCGATTCTTTATTTTCTTTTGGTACACCCATGTAGTTCCTGTGTGTATAGAGGATTGGGTGTCTTTTGGAGAGAACCATTTTTTGTAGGTTTCTCCTCTTGTTGGTATTCCACTTGTAAATGACCAAGTGACCCTGACATTATCAATGAAACCTTTTACTTGATCAAAAAATTAAGTGATCATCAGATATTCTTCAAATTTCTCTCTTTGGACTGAAAATAATGAGGATATTGTGTGGCTTGCTTCATTTGCCTCTATTTGGTATATTTAAATGATGGGAACTTCTGCTTCTCAGCAATATAATGGTTTGAGTTGTAACATAGCTAGACTAATTTATTATTATCAGTTTCATATTTCAAAATACTAATTTATTAATTTTTACTACCAGCCCTCCTTCACCCAGGAAACAAAGAAAAGAACCAAAACAAAAAAATATCAGAAAGTATTTTGACTAATCATTATCAGTGCACAGATTCTTAAATATTTTTTTAGAAATAGCTAAGTTGCTTTTTTGGTAAGATGTGGCTGTTGGTGCATTCAACTATAACTAGTTATAGTTATTTAAAATTGCATCCAGTATACTTTCTCAATAATAAACAGCTGATATGTGTGGCTTAAAAACACATGATGTGTGACTTGCCTTTTTATGATGATCATATTGGTGATTATTCAGATTGTGCTCCGTAATCCTTGCCGTGAAGGTAAAAAGCTGCTTGTTCTGGATATTGATTATACTTTGTTTGATCACCGGTCAACTGCAGAGAACCCACTCGAACTCATGAGGCCATGTAAGTATCTTATTTGTCAATATTTTCCTGTTATCCTTAGCTTGTTTAGCGTTTAATTTTGTCAATTACTGCATGCAGATCTTCATGAGTTTCTCTCGGCTGCTTATGCAGCATATGACATCATGATATGGTCGGCAACCAGGTGAGTATTTGCTTTTAGGACCATTGATAACTCTGATGTTTTTGAATATCATAATATTTTTTGGGAAAGAGGTTTGTGATCTATATGCATTGCCTTACTCATATTCTTTTTGCAGCATGAAGTGGGTTGAGGTGAAAATGAAACAACTTGGTGTACTCGATAATCCAAACTACAAAATTACAGCTATGCTGGACCATATGGCCATGATAACAGTACAATCGGATCATTATGGAGTTTTCGATTGCAAGCCGTTAGGCCTAATTTGGGCTCATTTTCCAGAGGTTGGGTTTTTTTTTTTTTTTATTTAGTTGCTTCTTCTTCAATGAATTAATGGCATTAAACATTATGGTGGCATCACTATCTAAAGTTCGATATTCTGAATAAGTGTCTGAAAGATGGTAATTTGGCACACTAACATGTAATCTTGATTATTGTGCAGTTTTACAGTCCCAAAAATACTATAATGTTTGATGACCTGCGAAGGAACTTCGTGATGAACCCTCAAAATGGGTTGCCTATAAAGCCATTCAGAAAGGCACACGCTAATCGGAGTAGTGATGACGAGCTCATGAAGCTCACTCAATATTTGTTTGCCATTTCAGATCTTGATGACTTGAGCGTTCTCAATCATAAAAAATGGGAGTCCTTCGATGGAGTCAGTTTCAAAAAACACAGATATTCCTAAGCGTCTGCAACTCCTCCCGAAGTCGACGGAAAAATGATTTGTGTTGGACAATACAAAGAGAAATGTATCCATTCCGTTCCACTACAACTGAATATTTCTGATGTATACTTCGAATTATTAGGCAAAAGGGACTATGTTTTGCTCAAGTCATTTTGTATTTGGATGATTATGGATTTTTGTATTTCATTAGGTTACTTATTCTACTAGTCATGGTTGTTAACATTATTGTCTGATTCAATGCTAAAATCCAGACTTTTTATTTGTCTTGAAGCATTTCATCTTTCATATTCCAGCGAAGTGCAAAAAATGGGCAAGTAGGATTTTTGGTCCTTCAGTTATTGCTAAATTTTAATTTTAGTCCTTGTGATATGTATGATTTAGCACATTTAACTCCAATTAATTGATATGTGCATATTTGATCCCTTTGCTCGTGAATATTCACAAATTTAACATAATTATTAAGCCATTTTATAACTTAGTTATTCATGTGTTTTGTTAAACTTGTGTTTTTACTTCATTTTAAACGGTAATATAGTTCAAAGAAGAGTTCAAGTCTGACACACAAAAAATTCAGTTAATTGATGATTAAATGTGTTTTTTTTTTAGATTTCACAAGGATCAAAATTAAAATTTATCAATAAGGAACCAAACTGCTATTGTCTCTAAATAAATATATACGCATCCTGTAAGTTTGTAGTTTGATTTTGCATATACTCCCTATTGAAGAAATGAAGTACGAAAATAGCTACATGAGCTTTAATTTGATTATGATATAAAATGGATTATTCTGGAAAGTTTGCTTCGTTACAGACTGGAATTTTATAAGTTGGAGATAACATTACTTAAATAGTTTAAAAGACATGTGAGGTGTACGTAGCTTATTTGGAGAGTTGTCCACATCTTCACCCTGATATAAAGGGTTTAAATCTTATTGTATTCCCCACGCAAATATAAAAAAGTTCTTAAATTATGAATCTATAAATATATGATTCTCACGTAACAATCCATATACTATTATCATTCATCTCGTTAAACCAATTATCATTTGTCACATAGTATGAATATGATAAATGTCACAAAAATGGAAAGCATTATTAGCAGTAACATATTTTGTACAATTAGAGATTAATTCGTAATTAACATTCAAACGTCACCCTATAGGTACGCATTCTTAGTACTAAGTCATATAGTCTTAATTATTTTTTGAACAAATAAAAACGATCTCCTTAAATTCATTCTCATTTTATTTATTACTAAATCCAGTGTATTATCTTCCTCTCTCTTTTTTCTTCTTCATTTTCACAGTTCTAACAAAATCTTGAGTTTTATGAATGTATGAATCACCACTGAATTAATTTATTTATTTATTCAAAAAATAATCAAAGATCAATGGGTAATTTTGGTCTAATCTTAGTGTTAGACCTCATATTTCTTATTTATCCAGTTGTTTGTGAGTATTTTTCTGTTTTTTTTTTCTTATGTAATTTTGTTTGTGTTTGAGATTTTGTGATGATTAATTTTAGTTATGATGCAGATGGCTATGATCCAATGGACCCAATGGGTAATATCACTATCAGATGGGATGTGACTACAAGCACTGAGGTTAATCACCAAGTAAGTTTTTTTTCGTTAGAATTAAAACACACACAATAGTATAACAGAAAATTAATAAAAGATGCTCATAAGGTTAGCAATCCGGTTCAAAGCCAGTAGCATGATAAGACGACTTCTCAGTCCTATGAATTGTTCATTATATTAGGGTAAGTGTTGTTTGTGATGTGGTAGAGCGCCGGGCCTGGGCCATTATCAACTGAGTTTCGAACCTTAGCTGAAAAATGACATTGTGATAAATAGTTGTGCTTTTTTTTTTTCATGATTTCTGATTGTTATCATTTATTTTTTTACTGTTATTATAGTTGTTGAGTTATAATAGTAATGGTGGTGTTTGTGTGATTTTGGGCAGATCCACTTTCTAATTTTTTATTTTTTAAAATTTTTTTGCTGATGAACGAGGGATTGTAAGATAATTGAATTTTAAAAATAACTGAGATGAAAAAATAGTTAGTTATTAGCTGTTAAGTTTGATGTTTTTTTATAAGTTCTTGTTTGGTAAAAATGATATAGTAAAAGTATGTAGTGAATTAGGAGAAGTAATTCAATCCAAAGAAATCCCTTCATATGGTTATTTCCACATGCTCGAACTCTGTTGTTCGGACTGTCCTAAATTGAGCCCTGAATCTTCGTTATAAGAAAATTATGTTAGTTATCTTCTATTTTTATGTATCATATCCCATTCGAGGAAATAGAGATGAATTAGCAAACATTCTCTCTGTGTATCTCAGATTAGAGTTTCAATCTTCAACTATCAACTTTTCCGTCACGTAGAGCAACCTGGTTGGAAGTTAAGCTGGGATTGGCATGGTAAGGAAGTAATATGGCAAATGTGGGGTGCTGAAACAACAGAACAAGGTGATTGTTCTTCAATCAAAGGAGACACCCCGCCACATTGTTGTCTGAAAGAGCCTGTGATTCTTGATCTCCTTCCTGGAGCTCCGTATAATAAGCAGGTCGCGAATTGCTGCAAGGGAGGAGTGCTGACATCCTTGACTCAGGACCCTGAAAAATATGTGTCTTCTTTTGAGATGAGCATTGGAAGTGCTTCAAATGATGGATCGGGGCCTCGTATGCCTGAAAACTTCACACTTGGGATTCCTGGATATACGTGTGGTGTTGCCGTTAAAGTCCCTCCAACCAAGTTCCATGAGGATCAAGGACGGCGACAGACTCAAGCAGTTGGTAAGTAAACTAGCTCCTACTCATCCGGATGATCATTCTTCCCTTAACATACTGTAACTTTCAATTTAAATCTAAATCTAAATCTGTTTGAAATGGTTGCAGCTACGTGGGACGTGATTTGTTCTTACTCCCAGTTTAGAGCATCATCTTCTCCAGCATGTTGTGTTTCCTTGTCTTCTTTCTACAGCGAAACAATTGTGCCCTGCTCCGTATGCAGTTGTGGTTGTCAGGGACAGCGCGGTGCAGCTCAATGTGTGAAGTAAATATCTTACTCTTTAACCTCAGTGTTCGTACATTATTTAGTCAACTAGTTCCAGGCAGATCGGAGGTATATAGTATATAATATGTTAGCACTGGAGGTTGTTTCCAAGAATCCATAACTCATCCTGACTCCGCCTCTGGTTCTGGTTTCCACCAAAATTTGTGTCTGAGTAACAAGTCATATTCAACAAGATTGTTATATCTTGTTCATCTAACATGTCTTTTCTTCTTGTGTGTGGAACTACAGGCGTGGTGAGGTGCCACCAGTTATACAACTAGGCCATAACGAACCACCAACGCCAATACTAGAGTGTACACGTCATATGTGCCCAATTCAGGTGCATTGGCATGTGAAGCAGAGTTATAGAGAATATTGGAGGGTGAAGATGACTATTAGAAACTTAAACCTAGTTAGAAACTACAGCCAGTGGAACTTGGTGGTCCTGCACCCGAATTTGAGAAGTATAACGCAGGTTTTCAGCTTCGACTACATGCCCCTTGATCAGTATGGTGATATAAGTAAGTTATAACAATGCATTTCTTTCATACTATATATGCCTAAACACAAACTCAGCTGGGGTCGGCTATATGAATCGATTCTTCTTTTTTCGTGCAGACGACACAGGGATGTTTTATGGGATTAAGTATTACAATGACATGTTGCTACAAGCAGGAAGGAGTGGGGTTGTGCAAAGTGAGTTGTTACTGCATAAAGATGCAGGGATTTTCACATTTAATGAAGGATGGATGTTTCCAAGAAAGATTTCATTCAATGGATATGAGTGTGTTTTACCTTCACCTGATAAATATCCAATGCTTCCAAATATTAGTCAATTTTTGGCTCCTTCAATACTTACCATCATTGTTTTCTCCTTTTGTTTGATATTAACAATATTTTAAGTAAGTGTTACCAGTAATTAATCTTAATTTATACAGCGATAGTCTCTCACAAGAGGTCTTTGAAGCATAGATGTAAGTATGATACGATTATATGTTGTACTTCAAACGAAAGCTTTGGAAAACAACATATTTGAGGATCTCCAATTTTGGGTGGCCATGGTTGGGGTTGAAAGATTATTGAAGGTTTGGAATGATTTGTGAGTAATAACAAGGTTGTATATAGCATGAAATTATTCTGATTAATTTGTTATGAATGAATTGAATTCTTTTTTTCCCTTGTAGCTTTAAAAATAATATGACGTGATTTGTGAACAATCAAACAAAATAAGGACGCTGAATATAATATGAAGTGATACGATTCTGTCATGACTTACCTGTCACAAATCACAATTCATTAGTTTTGATGTGGTGACTTAAAGAAAATTCATTGATTAACTCAAAATTGTTTTCTCATTTATTTTTTCAAATAATTTGATTAATCATCAAATTTTAACCTAATCAACTTTTGTTTACTTTATATACCA
>JAJOOO010003976.1:0-25528 GCA_029582685.1 Solanum piurae | reverse complement strand
CTAATTTAATCATCGTTCATTTTTTTTAACTTTGGGGTTACACATTTCACAAGTTACCATTCAAATCGGTATTAACAAAAGTTGTTAAAATAATATACTGTAGCAAAAAGAGAGAGAAAGACCCGTCCTTTACCACCGCTTTATGTCTTTACCACCACCTCAAACTTACTTTCACCCACTCTTCTTCTTCTTCCACAGTTATGGCCTCTGCCTCTTCACTTTTTTCTCAAAACCCCAATTTTTCTTCTTTACATTACTACTACTACTACTTCTCTTCTTCCTTTAACTTACTTTATTATGGGTTATCTTTCATGCAATGCCGAATCCGCTATTGCCACCTGCGATTCTTGGAACTTCAAAAAAACTCCAACTCATAATAAACCATTTAAAATCAGAGAGTTTTCTTACTCTGATCTTCACTCTGCTACTAATGCATTTTCTCAGGATAATCTTCTTGGTAAAGGAAGCCATGGATATGTATACAGAGCTCATCTTAATCAAACTAAGCTCATTGTTGTAGCTGTTAAAAGGGGTAAATTAACTGAACCCCGTAACAGTTGTAGTAATTCTCCGGCGGAAAATGAGATTGAGATTCTTTCTAGAGTACACCACCCTCTGTTGGTTAACTTGTTGGGTTATGCCGTGGACTCGAATCAGAATAAATTGATTGTTGTCGAGTTTATGCCTAATGGGTCTTTGTATGAATTGCTTCATTCTCATTCTAAACCTCCTAATTGGACTCGCCGTGTTCGATTTGCTCTGCAAATTGCTAGGGGTGTTCATTTTTTACATTCTTCAAATCCGCCGGTGATTCATCGAGATATCAAGTCTTCCAATATTCTAATTGATGGAAATTTCAGTGCTCGTCTTGGTGATTTTGGGTTGTCTTTGAGAGGACATGTTGAAGACGTCCTCGTTAAAAGTACGCCGCCGGCGGGTACGTTGGGGTATTTGGATCCTGCTTATCTTGCTCCGAGTGATCTCAGTACGAAATCTGACGTTTTCAGCTTTGGCATTTTATTACTAGAGATCATTAGTGGCCGGAACGCAATCGACGTGAATTACAGTCCGCCGTCAGTGGTGGATTGGGCTGTGCCGTTGATTAAATCCGGCGAGTATACAGAGATTTATGACCCGAGACTCACCTCACCGGAGGACGACGGAGCTTTACGTCATCTAGCCGTAGTAGCAGCGCGCTGCGTCCGTAAGACGGCGGCGAAACGGCCGGCGATGGCGGAGGTGGTGGAGTGGTTAAAACTGGTGTATAAACGAATGAGCTCACCAATATGGAATAACATAGGGCGGCGAGTGGGGCGCGTGAGGGAATCAACGCGCGTGGTGAAATATGAGCCGTTGGATGAAAGTATGGAAATAGTGAAGATCTCGAGAATGGGAAGTAGAAGAAATAGGAAAGTATCCAATGTGACGACCACAGAATTAGGAAGTGCTGTGATTGGTCAAAAAGTAAAACCAGTAATTAGATCGAAATCAATTGGTTCACTTGGTGAGATTGGATCTGAACCGTTTGATTTGGGTAACAATAATAATAATCAGACGGTTAGGAGGAAAGGAGGATTGGCTGTGAAGATGCCTACAGTAAGGTTGAGTAAGTCAAGATCAATGGGCATGATACAAAGTAGTACAAGGTTAATGAACAAGAATAATAGTAATGGGGTTGTGGTTAAGTTTGTAAAAAAACCAAATGGAAAAGAATTAGAGGAGTCTAAATTGCTAGTTGATGTAGGAAAAGAACGTACTTGAGCCAAGGGTCATTCGAAAACAGTTTCAAAAATTAGTAAGAAGAACGCACTTGACCTTTCTGAAATTCTATTTATGAGATTTCACTGAATATGTTATTGTTCTTGTCGAGAAAGATCTCCAAAAGGGAGATTAATTGTTTGTATTATCATTTTTTTCTTTGCTTGTTGTATTATTCATTTCCTTGCCTTTTTGTTGTAACTTTAGACATTTGTAATATTTTTTCTCACCATTAAGATCACTTTCTTGGAAGAGCATTAAATTCATTCATGGCTTGAAATAGAAATTTGTATTTGCTCATAGAAATTTGTATTTGCTCAAGTTATGTCATTATAATCAAAATATTATTAATCTACCTTACAAAATATTTTGAGACTACACTCAAAATTTGTACATAAAAATAATTTTAATTATACAATATCACAAAAATTTTAGATAGACATATTCCAAAAGAAGCAAAAACTGCAGGTCACTTTCTCTCAAGACTTATATGTACTTCTCAGGCTGTGACAACACTGTTTCTAAGGACACTCATGTATCTATTATTCCCACCATTGAGTTAGTTGATTCTATGAAATAAATTCTCGTATCACCGTATATTTTGAAGTTGAAATTTAAAATTTTGAGTTTTTAAAGTTACATATGAGCAATTTATTATATTAAGTAAATTTTTGAAGTTTTGTAAGTGAAAGACCCAAAAATTCAAAACTAGTCTGAGCCAGTTTTTAGAAACTTAAAAAATTAATTTTTAATATCTAATCAAATTTTATGATCAAACAGATATGTAGATAAATTTCAAAATCTACTCCCGAAATATAAAAATCTAATGACTAATGCTAGCAAAGGTTTTGCTTTGAAAATAAATTGAAGTATTTGATTTGATTTTCTTAATTTTCTTCCCAACATTAGCTCTTACCTTCAAAAATATATATTTTCAACAAGGACCTGTTGATAGATGTCACATTTTTACTTTGTAATTGCATTAAAAAATGATGTAGCTTTACCCTTCTACTCTTATTTAATTTTTTGAAACTCAAGTTTTCAATCAATGAATATGAATTAATTTATTTTGATTAATTAATTTAACCAATGAACATGAATCATTTACTTAACTTTTCTAAGTTGGTCAAATGTATGTTTTCAATGCTAATAACTCACAAGGGTAAAAGAGGAACAATATGCTAATGTATGCATTAATTTTATGAAATGACAAGTATTATGGACCAACTATTTATAGAAAGGAATGACATATAAAATGAGACGGGGACTATCTTTTAATTTTAAATTAAGTGAGGTTTGAGATTCAGTGGAACATGGGATGGCAGAAATTTGGAAGATTAATGTTTAGTAATAATGGAGATATTAATTAAGTGAGAGGTGGCTGTTGATAATAGGTGAAGTAAGAGCATTTATGTATAGCGGCTTTAACCTTCCTCTATTTAATTTCATTTATAATAAACTATCGTGTATCATGTTGTAATGTAAGAATAGTTTAGTGTTTTATTTATCACTCTTTTAGTTCACTTTTTACTTGTTTAATACATTAAAAATATTTTTTTAAATAAAATTTCACTTGTTATGTTAAATACTTTAATATATCAAGATATTTTTTCTTCATGTTTTGACCTTAATATTAACAATTTATTCCTCAAATCATTTCTCGTGCTTTAAGATTAAACATTAATTAATATGAATATTATAATAAAAAATCTCAGTGGGAGTCTCATATAGTTAATTGGTTCAATCGCTTTCGAAAATTCAGATTCATATTAATTATTATTTCTTAATGAGTATGCATAATTCAAAAAAAAAATCAAAAATAAACGAAGGAAAGGAGTACGTTAGAGAAAAAAAACTAAATATTCAAATATTTAGAGTTCTAATCTAGAATATATAGTTGAATATATAGTAGATTTTGGTTGCATTATGTATGCACCTATTATTTCGGTAGATCAAATTATATATATACTAAAAGGTTTCTTAGTAATAATGCAATCATTGTTTGTATTGGCATATATTTAACTAGCTACAATGTAGAGCATCACAGGTTATGAAATAAAATAAAATACAGTTAACTTCTATATACCTATATTTTTCCACATAGTCTAAATTATATAAATATATATATAATTGGACTGTCGTAATTTTATGGTGATTCCATCCATTCATGTTCCATTATTTTTGACTTTTTTTTTCAACTCAGTTTCATAGAGCTACACTGGGCTTCTCTCTCGATCCAGTGCATTAATTAGCCACAAATATTGCTCATGAGGCCCATGGGCGGAGCTAGCCTAGGGCAAGGGGTGTGAGGTGACATCCCTTCGTCGGAAAATTAGATTGTATATATAGGTCAAAATTTGACTTAATAAATATATATATAAGTGTTGACACCTCTTGATACAAGTTGAAGATTTAGTGTAATGGCTAAGGGGTTGCAAAAATTGTTCGAGGTTGTTTGTTCTATCCTTGATAGCAGCACATATATTTGACAACCCTTAACTAAAAATCCTAACTCTGCCACTAATGAGGCCCACTCTATAGTTTGAGCTTAATAGATCTTTATAACGTGATTTGAAGTTGAAGTTTTATTTGAATATATAATTTGATTTTAAAAAGTGCTTCGAGATATAAGTTATTTTTAATAGCAATTTCAAACGGACTCATAATCTTATAAAGATCGATCTCTTAGTCAACAATAATTATAACTAGTTATTCCTCACTATTTTATTCTTTTCACATGCTAGTACATACAATCTCTTCATAGAGTTTTTCTCGCAAAAGTTGAACTAGATTGCAAGCTCTCCCAAAGAAGAAGTCACAAACAAATCCTTTGATGGCTGATGTATGTTTCTTTGTTTTACAACAATATTAATGTCAACGTTCAAAAAAATTCACAAACTTTGAGCTGTACAAGAAATCCAAAATTTGACAAGACTTGGATTATTGTCTAGTTGTACACCCACAAATTGGATCATTTTTATATAATTTTACGATAGAATGAAGATCTTATGGTTCTTGAAGAAAAATTGGATAATTTTATGTCCTTATCCATATGAATCGTAAATATCAAATGTCTTTTAATACTATTCTTATTGAAAGATGGACATTAATTATTTTTGACTTACACTGCACTAAAATCCTACAACTTGTGGTGTATATATGCAACTAGCTAACTCAACGGCACTTGTCCCATTATTGAATTGTACAATCCCTAGAGCAAATTTTGTTTTATTTGTTTCTTCCACATTGATATATGCAATTTTTCGTTATCATATACTCTTTTTGGTTCATATTTACCGACATGTTGATCAATTTTTGGAATTAATTCAATATTTTAAAATATAAAGTTAAGATATTTGAAAATCATCCAAAAAAATATATTATACAAGTTGTGATTTTTTATATGATGAAAATATATATTTTAAAATATTAATTAAAATTTATGTAATTTGACTATTAAAAATAAAACATAACAAATAAAAGTGAACAGAAAATCGTGGACAAGTCTTTGGAAGGTTAAAAATGGATTGTCATTTGAGGAATTAAAGGAAATAGAAGCTCCCTTCACTAAGTGTTCCCCACAACATTTATTGTTACTTTGTCCTTGTTATGGACTCAAGTGTTCATCAATCATCAATTTGTATGGGTTTTTAAAGGAGATCTCTAACCAATATAATAATCTACAACTCCGTATATTATATGTCAGAACTGCATTAGTTATTTCCCTGATTTGGAGTATACGAGTCGCTAGGACACACATCGTTTCGCCTCCGGGACGGTTCAAAATCAAATCAAAACTAATAATTTGAATCGAAAAAATTATTAATTTATCAGTAAGAGATTATTGATTTAGCGGTTTTGATAATGTTTTTTTTTGTTATCGAGTTATCTGTTCTTAATGTTTTGAGATTTTTTTTCTAACGGGTTAATCGATAACCCGATAGTAAATTAAATAATTATATTTATACCATTTTATATATATAGTCTTTGTCTTAAAGTTTAGTTTACTACTTTTATTTTTGATTGTCTCGAACTTTTGGTTATTCTGTAAAAGTGTTTGTTTTTTTAGCAAGATGAATTTGGTGAACTCATATACATGGTTCATTTGGTTAGTCACCTTGTTTCTAAGTAATTTTTAATGATTTTTTTTATGTTGAATCTTAACGATTAAATCGATAACCAAACTGATAATGATCAATCACTGATAAACCAATATCATAATGATTCTATAACGGGTTAGCATCTTTACGAATCATTAATCAATAAGTCAAACGAATAAACTTCAAAAACCGAACCATACCGATCAATACACATCCTATCTCACTCTATCTAAAGGTGAACATCTCTTTCCACTAGAAAGTTTACGTACCAAAACTATACATATTTATACACAATATATACATCTAAAGGTGTATATATTATATATATTTTGTTCATGTTAATAAATTAGTTGATCGAATTATATATATTTTTAACTTTTCCAATTTTAGAAGCATATAATCATTTGAATCATAGTCTAATTTGGCACGCGTTACTATCAAATGAAGTATTATTAGGAATTCTTGGCTTGCAAGTCTAGCATTCTGATTTAGAGTCTATATTGGCCCAACACATTTGGTCATCCATGTAATATTTGAATTGGACCACATTGATCTGTCCCTTTACTTCAGGCTCCATGATTACAATATAAATTAGGGCAGCTTTAACTTAAAATTTAAAGGGATTTTTGTCAAGTATAATCGTTCATATATAATTTTTCTGCACAGAATTTTTATTGTATAAATAAAATGAATATCTATACATAATAGTGTACCTCTTTTTAGCCGATATACACACATACACCAATTATATACGGTTATACATATTTTATACATTTACTGCAGTTGAATGCATGGGTGTTGTCATATTAGGCGAAAGGATGATCCAGTGCATACCCTTCTTTAAAATATTATGAGGTACATAAAAGTTCAAGAGTTTAATAATTGTATAAGAGTGTATATTTGATTTTGTACATCCTTATTATAAGTGATAAGAAATCTGAACAAACTTCACCAAATTTCTGATGAATTGCTACACGAGGTAAAAATGCTTTAAAAAACCAAGGATACTTAGATAATTAGTTGCAAAATGGTGCGATAATTAGGTCATGTACGGAAAAAAAATAGGAGTGTTGACGTTGGAAAGCTTTTAAGGTCAAATCATGCAAATTAGGCTAAAAATTCAAACTCCATCACATGATGTAATATATACATTCTCTTAATTTCAGAAATAGTCAACATCCTCTGCTTTAAATCAAATTAGCTTTTTCCATCAATGATATCATCAATAAATAATTGACTTTAGGATTTTTGTTAGGTTTTTAAAGAGGTGTAGAGAAAGTGAATAGATGTTTTTCTTCCGAAAATATATTTTCTCCGTTCACTTTTACTTGTTATTTATTTTTAAATAGATTTTTATTTTTATTTGTTCCTTTTGAATTATCAAGAAAAGGTAATAATTTTTTTCATGTTTTACCCTCAGCATTAAATATTTATTTTTCAGATCATTTTTCAAGACGTCATTTAATTGGGAATAGTTTGATAAAATACCTATATCAATAATTTTTTCTTAATAGATGTGTCAAATTAAGGTGTGACAAGTAAAACTAAACAGAGTATATATATCAAGAGAAATGATGCAATTTGAACAAATATTTTCATTTTTTCCCAAAAAATTAAATGAGGGCTCAAAGGCCAATTTACTAACGAAGAAGACAAAAAGGAATCTGTACATTCGGGAACATACATTTTCATATTAAACAGGTTGTGACTTTTTCAATAATAGCACTTGTTCACACTTTTTTTTTTTTTGGCTATACAAATAATAGTTTGCTTCCTCATATTTTTACGTTCTAAAATTTTGAATTATTCTACTTCTTCATGCAATATTTCTTGCACTTACAAGATAAATTCTAAGCGTGATTCTGTTGTTCTTTATATTTGTAGTATACTGAAGTATGAAGTATCGATACACCAATGTAATTTATCTATTCTATCTCAATTCTCAACTATTAGAAGATGATTAATCTTGAGAACATAAAAAATTGAGAGGGTTATGTATTATAATGAAAAGTATTGTCACATATGATGAAAACATAGAATTGTTAAATAAGTTCTTTCTAGTGAAATTATCATAATTCAATATGTTTTTTTTTTTAACCCTACCCCTAGGAACTCCCACCCTTTTTGCTCCCTTGCTAAGTCGAACTCGCAATCTTCGGGTTGGAAGTGAGGGGTGCTTACCATCCGAGCAACTCCCTCTCATCATAATTAATTATGTAAATCAATCATATATATAATAATAATAATATATGAAATCCGCTTCCAATTAAGAATTTGTTGTCTTTTGACTAATACGCTATTTTCTAAACTAAACACTGTTGAGAGGTCAAGGGATTGGATCGTGGAAGAATACACCATTAATGCATAGGGTAAAAGCATAACAAAAAGTCAAAAGATGAAGATTGGTGATCAATTAAGTTGAAAATATCGTGTGGATTATTAGACCAATCAAATAACCTTGATGTTGAGAGGTTTTAAGGTTCAAATCATTTCATAACTCTAATTACGAATGACTTTAATGTTCCATCACATGATGTAAACCATTTCCATACCTTCTCATAAATATATCAAAATCACGGATCTCAAAATTAATTCAGGAGAATCTAATTCATTCGACCTGTTTAAGTTTGATTCACTCAGTTTATTTTAATTTATCTAATTCAGCTTATCAAAATAATATGTAGTCGAAATTGACTTACGAAAATTAGTTTAAATATTTTTAAGATTTCAAGTTTTTGTTTGATATGTTATTTTAACTATATATATTTAAAGAAGTTTTATGAATTAGGTACTTAGTTTTTTTTAAAAAAAATTAAAATTTAATAAGAATTAAATATTTAGTTGGCTTACGGACGTCCTTTATTAATATAATATAATTCATTTTGACTCCCTCTCCCTCCCTTTCTCAAAATCAGTCTAACTCGCTTATTTGACATTCTAATGATAGTTTAATTTGGATGCTTTTGGTTTAGATAGCGTTTTCTATTAAATAATCAAGGAGCTATGCTAGCTAGCTTTCACATCCATCAAAAACTAAACGTATTTTGACTAGCTTTGTTACTAACAAAATTAATTAAAGTTTTTAAATACATTAGTATATTGCATCTTGTGACTTGTATTTGCACAACTCATAATCCACCGTGTGCTGGCTTGAAATACTTCCATACATATTTAAAGTATAATTTTAAAATATTAAATGAATCTAATTTAATTTAAAGATTATATAAGTTAACTTTCAAAAAATCAAAATATGACATTAAATACTAAATAATTAAATATTTTTTTTGTGTCTTTCCCATTAAATATTAGAGTACTAATACTTGTGAATAAATATGTGAAAAGGGTATTAATTAAGAATCGAAAAAGTGGAGAGATAAAAGGCATAACTAAATACTCCACTTTATTTATTTTTCCTTTTGTGGCAGAGCATCCCAAACAGACGGAGAAAAACAAAAGAGCATCATTATCTTAAAGACACCAAATTCACATGGCTTACAGGTACTTTACTTGAAAACGTTAAAGAAAATAATTTCATGAAATATGGTTAATGGGGTTCATAAAAGGGAGTACACCTATCGCATTATCAAAGAATATAATTATTGAGCGGAATCGGAATTTGAAGTTCATGTGTTTGTGATTCTATTCTCTTTAAGTTATTGAGTACGTACTCAAATTACAATTCGTGCATATCGAGTGAATTTCTTTATATACATAAGAAATACGAACTAAAGTTATTGAGTTGGATCGAACGATAAAAAGATATTGGAAAGGAGAGAGTGGTTGAAAAACGACCACATATTAGGAGAAATGAGCTGTAATGTTTTTACAAAAATTGATTTGTGAGAAAACAAAAAATGATTAATTGTCTGTTTTTGGTATATATGATGAGATAGAGGGAAGAAAGAAAAAGGCCCACATGTTTATACTGAAACAGAATAAAGCAACATGAGACCGAGCTTGTGATCATTTTTCCGACAGTTTCTTTACTACACCACTCTTTCTCCAACATTATTTCCAACTGCCCAACTTCATCCATCCATCCTTGGAACTCATTCTCGAGAATCGGATTCAAGATTTGAGTTTTGTGTATTCTTGATTATAGGATATGATTTTCGGTGTTAGTAACTGAATTTTGAATACACATTTTTCATAACATAATTGTAGGGTTTAGTTAGACTTGTAACAAAATGAATCTTAGCTTAATTCAATACTAAAACCTAATTTTGAAGAATTTCTTAAGATATAAGGAGATCAAACATTGATCTCTTAAGGAGCTATATGGGACGTAACGCACAAGGTTGGACATCTGATATATGTATGCGAGCGCAATTTAATATGAGAAATGAAAATTGGCTAAATATCATGTGAATGAATAGATCTTGAACCTAATTCAACCTAAAAATCTAGATGGGAGAATTGTCCAAAATTATATTTAAAAAAGGCTACACATCCCTTCAAGGGTGATGTGAAACTCTTTACGATTGAATCTGCATGTTATACATAATAGCTCCACACTGCGCGCACCCATATATTTAGTTGACATTTGACCGTATATTTCATTTTATTTAGTATTTAACAAGTTGGAATTGAAGATCGAGTTCTGTTTCCTCTTTTTTTTTTTTTTCGTTTAAGAAGAGAAGTATGCTTTTTATTTAGAACTTATGAAATGAAGTTCGTAATATGAAATGAATAATTATTCAAAAAAAAATACTCCCTCCGTTTCATAAAGCATGGTCTAGTTTGACTTGGCACGAAGTTTAAGAAAATAAAAAAGACTTTTGAATTTGTGATCCTAAATTAAAGTTATATCAAATGTACAAAATTGCCCTTTAATCTTGTAGTCTTAAACATGTCACGTGAAAAACTGAAATTAAAATGCTAAAAAAAAAAAGGTCATTCTTTTTTAAACCGACTTAAATGGAAAGGAAGTCATTATTTGTGAAACCGAGGAAAGTAATGAATAACTCTCACGGTATAACGTCTTCGTTTTGATAACAACAGCAGAGGCAGGCAGAATAAATTTTTTATTTTTTATTTTTTGGTCCGAGTTCCAAATAATACAAAACTCATTCAATTTTATTGGATTGAAAATCTACTTTTGGCAGTTCTTGTTTAGTGAATTGTCAAAAGAAAAAATATAAAGATATAAGCCAATGTAATGCACCACAACCGGATTTTGTATCCCAAGCTTTCTCACACTTAAACTACTTCATCGAATAATTATCGTCTCTGATATAACTCTGCTCTAATTTAGACCGAACTCATACTCCCGATTTATCTTCTTTTAGCAATCCCCCCTCCCCCCCTACCCACCCAAACCAAGCCAACCTAAGACAACTTCGTTATCGTGGTGTACAATTACACATACATAGTCAGAAAAGATGTCCCTTGATCACTACAACAAAAATAACTTTTAGCGACAATAAATACACATTAATAAAGAGTGCTAAAGTCTTTACCGGTATTAGTTAAGTGTCATTAGATCCAATGTCGCTAAAGCCTTCAGAGACATATACAAAGAGTGCTAATTGTCCGCTATAAATATATATTTAGCTGCAATTGCTAATTAATTGCCATTAAAAATCATTTTTTATGTAGTGCATGACATTCATGTGCAACTACAGTAGTGTATTATTGTTGCTTCTGGCTCATGCATGTATAGAATAAACAACTTAATTAAACAAGATTCAAAACCCCCTTTTTATTTTTTAAATGAATAAACATGTATATATAGCATAAGGATTTAAGCCGTGCTACAAACGTGATTAATTTTCTTAACTACCAAAATGCAGTATGAAGAAGCTAATAATACTACCAACCCTTATCTTGAATGAATTTATGAAGAAGTAGTTATACCATGAAGGAGACAATCTAGCTAGTAGCACCACTATATATGCTAATGTTTACATTTTGCAGCTACGCTTATAATTAAGGCAAGGATTTTTTAAATGAGATTAAAGTCTTTCTACATAGACTATATACTTTAATACCGATAAATATTCTTCAAGACTATAGCTTAGATATGAGAAACAAATTAAATGAAGGTGGAAGTTGAGAGTTAGAGAAATTAATGCTAAGCTAGGAACACATACACAGAGAAAGAAAACAAAAAAAGCTTTGAAGAGAGGTAAAAGTAATTAAGACAGCCGCAATGGAACATGTGAAGATCAAGATCATCAAACACATCGACAAATGAGGAAAAAATGTAATAACCTTTGCATGTTGAACACGTACCATTTCTTCTTCATTCACCAATATTATCATATGATGTATCAACAAAACGCCAAAAATGAACAAACAGCTTAATAATTTACAAGAAATAATAAATATTAAGATTAATAAGCAAAGATCAAACTCATCAATATTGCACATAAGATATTAGATATCCAGTAACACGTAAAAAAAATTCAGATAGAAGAAAATAATTTAAATAAAGAAAGTACCAAAGGTGACTGACTAACAATGTCTAGCTAGTACGTACTTGTAACTAGGAACCCTAAACAAGTTACTCATCATCAAAATGTTAAATTTAATAATAACAATAATAATAGTACTCTCTCTTACAACAAATCCTTGGCTTAATGATGATCTAATTAATTAAAACTAGCTTCCTTCTTCCAATTTTTTTCCTCCTAGCTAGCTCCATCAAATAGATATGCTTTAATTTACCCTATAAAAAGGTGAAAAAGCAAGATTAAGCAAGTTTAAATTTAGGGTTTTTTACCAAGAGTGTGCTTGTTGTTGTGCATCCAAACTTTGAAAACATGTCTCTTGATATTTGTCTCTGCACAAAACTGCTGCACTAATGCCTCATCTTGCTTCTGCATACGCCACCCCAATCTTTCCGCAAATGCCAACATTTTATCCTTTTGGTCTCCTGTGAACTTTGTCCTAAACCTCTTTCTTGAACCACCCCACCACTCCCACCACCCCCACCACCGCTACTACTAGGGTTCGACATATCTTCGTCGTCCCTAGAAGTAGATGGCAGCGCCAAAGGGCGCTGATGTGGGGGTGGGTTAACATGTAGGTAACCAGACGGATGGTGGGTGGTTCGATAAGAAGAAAAAGGTGAAAATTGGGGGTGGTGGTGGTGATGAGTAAGGTGGGGAGGTGGGGTATGATGAAATACCTCACCTTCCGCTTCCTTACGGTGGAAATTCCTGTGGCAATTACACGCCGCACATTTAAGTGCATCCATAGTACCTGTCGAGACATAATATAAAAAAAATTAATTAATTTTTGGATAACATAAACTATTTTCTAGATATAGTTATGAGATAATATATACCTTCTTCACCGGCCGGCATAAATTCGCCACACCCATCTAGGGCGTGGCCACCTATGCCGACCGCGTGATTCTTCAAACACTCTCTATATCTAACATTACTTTTTCTACCAATACTACTAGTGGAAATCCCTTCTTCTCTTCCACTATTGTTCCCCGTTGTTACATAATTTTCTGCTCCCGCAACGCCAATTTCTTGTTCCTGCTCTTCTTGGTCTTCATCAAATTCCATCTTAATTTCACTTCTCAACTACCCACCTACACACTTTTTCTTTTCTTTCACACTTTATATATATTATGAATTAATTTTTAAAAAATTGACTATTCAAAAAAAAATCTACATCATCTCAAGTTAAAGAGAAAAAAATAGATCTATATTTAGAGAATTTTGATAGTGAGAGAAGAAAAAAAGAGAAAGGGGAAAAATGATTAGTGATGAGAAAGATGAAGATCAGAAGAGAAGATAAGAGAAAGAAGAGGGTGTGGACATCAATTACCCAAATTAAAGAAGAAAAATAAAAGATGGCCTTTTTAAACTTGATTCTTCATGATTTAATTTTTTCTCTCTTTTTCTCAAATAACCCTAATAAAGTTTATATAATTCTTTTAATAAAGTTAAAGGTAATTTATTTTTCGAGATACAAATGATATAAGGTTTGATCAATATTTTTAAAAAAAATCAAAATTTTAATTTAATAAAAAATTAGATAGATTGATCTAAGAAAATGAAAAGTGTCGTATAAATAGTTTCTTACTGTTGTAAATCATGTGCTCCCTATGTTGAGATTATCATTTATGAAACAATTTTTTAATTTTAGGCAAAGTCAGGTAAAAGTGAAAGGATACTGAAATTACTTTACAGTAAGCACGAGAATGGAAATAAGATGGCGTGTCTGTTCAGTATTTCAGTTTAGTGACGTCTTGTGCACCTGCAAAAAGCCTGTTCCTGTGGAAAATATTACTCTAATTTTTATCTAAAAATAATTAAAATCTTTCAATTATTTTTGAAGGGTCTAAAGTTTTGAAATAGTTTGGTTAATGTTTATATCTGGGGTCCGGATAATGGACATGTATAAGTTTATATATGAGTCAAAGTACATTTATGTCACCTAATTAGAACATACGATTACTTCCTGATTTATTCAAATAAATAATAATAATACTAAGAATAATTAGCTAAAGAACAAAAATAACTGAAGTAAAAGATTGTTATCCTCTGAATTAATGGTCGATTAATTTGATATTATTTGTTGTTGTTATTGTTTTATTCTCTATTGTTTTTAATATGGATTTCTTCACTATTGTATTTATTTTACATATTTAATTTATAATATATTCTGTTAAAATTAAATATCTATTAAAAACAATTTATCTATCTTTTTAAAATATAAGTAATATTATGTACTTGCTATCCTTTTCAAACCCTACATGTGAGATTACTCTAATAAGTATGTTGTAGTTAGTCGTGCCTATACATACTTAAATGTAAACATTCATCTAGTTTTGAAGTAATATCTGATTAATTAAGCAAGTACTAATATATAAACTTAAGTTTCCTTAATTAGTAATTGAATAACGTCACCACATATACAGCAAAATGGCACCGAATATTTACTTAAAAGACTCCAAGACAAAAAACAATATTGTGGAGTTGAAATTTCCACGGAGACAAACGAAAATAGAAGTATTTTTTTTGTCCGTCTACATTCTAATAGGTACCTAGAATTATTTGATATATGTAATTGACGAAATAAATACTTTTTTTTTCCCAATTTATATGATACATTTTAAATTTTATGATTCAAATAAATCTATCTTTGATTGTAAATTTTTCATATATCTTTTAAATATTTTAAATTATCAACTATTGTGACTTATAGTACTTTTTATTTAGTTTATAAATATATAAATTTCATTTTGAAAAATTAGAAAATTTCATGAGCAAATTCTCGGTCAAACTTAAATTATTTGACTTTCAAAAAATAAAATGTGTCACATAAATTGAGATAGATGAACTAATTAAGATACATAACCTAATTTAAACACTAACTAGTTATAAGAAGATGAAAAATACTTTGACCATAGACAATATAGTCCTAACTTACAAGTATTATATCTTCATATGAATTTAATAACTTTCATTTATATTCTAAAATCTTTATTAAATAATTTAAATTTTGAATTCGTCTAGTCGATGTGACGAAGTAAAAAAGGAAAGAAATGGTGGTTGAGGATTGAGGAAACAAAGGAAAGAAAGTGAAAGGGTGGGAATAGAGGGAACTTGTCGGCATTTATGGTAGCTGCTTCCATCACCCACACACTGTGACGCCACCATCTGCCTATTTTTAGCAAACTTGACAAACTTAGAACAAGAAGAAAAAAACACCTCAAAATAATGCTATGATGACATAATTGTTCATAATAAAACTAATTATCTAAGTTCCAAGTAATAGATACTAATAAATTAATGTAATTAATTAAATTGTGTAACGACTAGTAATAAGAGAGAGTTGTTCGAATAATAAGCATCTCTCACTTTCAATCTTTAGATTGTGAATTTGAGTCATCAAGAGAGTAAAGGTGCAATAGCTCCTGAGGAGAGAGTTTGAATTTTTATAGTTTTCGATAATATATTTTGAATTAATTTTTTAAAATTTATCATTAAAATTTTTGTTTGATCGTAAAATTTTAAATTTTCAAAAAGTAGCTCAAAATATATGTACAAACATAATTTTAAATCACAAAAACAACAGCTTTGAAACTTATTTATAAAAATATGTAACTTTAAATTTACGATCAAATAGAAGTCTATTTAATTGGACAAAATATGTACCTACAGGCCAACATGATGTAAATAAGGATAAAACTATAGAGAAAATAAAAGGGAACAATATACAAAAAATCTCGAAAGGGTTGACCTAAATACAGTAATTATTTTGTCCAGTATTTTCAGTGTTGGGAATTACATTTGACAGCCTGCTTTTTCTTATATTTCTTGCGACGACAATGTATATTACATGAGGACCCCCTCGTCTTTTTAATAAATAGTAGTAATAAAAAATATCACAGGTGAGCTAAATTTGTTTACGTATAGTAATTATTTTTATCATAACCGTCGAATATTACTTACTTTAAAAAAAAAAAAAGTTGTAGTTGGAGTTGAATTTGTATTTAACCATGCAATTACAAAGATTATTAAGAATTTAAACATATGTTTTCTAAATATATTTTTCATACCCTCCGATTTCTAAAAACGTGCAAAGTGACTCAAGTTTTTGCTCGAAAAGAATAATATCTTATTTAAAAATAATCATATAATATCATAAATTAAATATCATATACGAGCTGACATATCATCGCAAATATTGTTTTTACTTTTATACATAATTAAAATTATCTTTCGTTTGGTTAATTTTTATATTTTAAACTTCTTCAGTAAAAATTTTAGCTTTACAGATTCATTTTGAAAAGCAACTCTCCAACAAAAGAAATTCATTTATGAGATTCAAATTCAAAACCTTCAATTAAAATTAAAAGTATTTCAACTATCTCGACATCTAATCAAAATTGAACTAATTAGTACAGTAGAATATTACTTCTAGCTAATATTATAGGTATCGAGGATCCCAGTTTTAGAAAACAAGACTTTTGGTTGTTTTTCAAAATAATTATGTTTAGGGGTGAATAAAATGTGAGATTTTATTAAATATATTATTGTAACTATTTTTTTGGGTTTTTTAAATTGTCTATATATCCATATAATTTTTTTTTTTAAATAATGTTTAAGTGAGAGTGGTGACAGGTATCAAGTGTACAACGAATGAATAAAATAAAGAATTGAAATTTGGCCAACCAGCGATCACTAATAATAAGAGTTGTCCATATAACTGTTACGTTTCATCAATTTTTTGTGTCATTTCCCATGTATTTTAGTGGACTCATCTTTCTTTTTCATTTCACAATTCACATCATTACCTCCTACTTACACTCTTATTACTTTTTCCGTTCTCAAGATACGAGTAACATCGACATACATTTTATTTTTTATATATAAATTTAAAATTATATTAAGTATGTTATTATTATAATAAAATTTGTTATTGGACATGAAAAGGAGTATATCATGTCAATTGACAAAGCTTGTAATGTTATATACTCCTTTATGTGATGGTATTTGATTTTGCGCGTACACTTATATATGTACATATATGGTCATGTGGTGGAATAGTTTGCGATTTTCATATTATTAATTAAAGTTTCAAGTTTGATCTTTATGAATGAAAAAAATCTTGTTAAAAGAACCACTTTAAAAATGGGTTTTGTAATGTGCAAATTCAAGTGGTGCTCTTGTAATATGCTAATTCAAATTCAATCAGACTTCAATACGGACCGATATAGAATTAAAAAACAAGTACTAATTCCTAGTTCTTTGACTTGCTTAAATAATTCTAGTAGAGTAATATTTACATAGTATTTGAAATTAAATTTAGAGGGTTGTTGTTTATGAAAATGGTGGGGTTGGAGTAAAGGGGAACAAGGATGTTGACTACACATAAAAAGCAGACCTGGGAACTTCTGACTCTTTTTATCTCCATTTTCGTCCCTCTTTTCTTGCCAGCCTCCCCATTACCCCCACTTGTCTTTATTACTTCATCATCCTGCATCTTACATTTATTTTATTTAATTTATACTCCTACTATCTCTAGTATGACAAAACTAAAGTAATACTACTATGTTCTCAAGGCATACTATTTAAATGTATCCTTTAATTAAATATGATTTGATATTTATGTTCTTAATTTTTGAGTGTGTATAAACATGCATGCATTTGAATTCATATATAATTGAATAAATAGACATATTTTTTCTACATAGCATTTTATATAATAATTTTGTGTTTTATGTGACGTCATATGTATATAATTGAATAAATAGACATATTCTTTCTACATAGCATTTTATATAATAATTTTATTTTTTATGTGGTGTCATATGTATATTATGTCATGTAAGACATATGTGTCTACTTCTTTTATTGTATATAAATTTAAGCGTTTAATTTTACACACCTAAAATTAAAAGATATAAATGTCAGCTAAACTAAATTAAACGAGTATGTATGATGCTTGTTCTCAACCATATACTACCTTTGTTGTGACGACATATCCTCTTTAGTTTGTCTTTTAAAAAAATGACAGCTTTTAAAATTTGAACATATTTAATATAAGCTTCTCATTTTCCTTTCCGAAAAACTTTTATAGTCACACAAATAATACAGTTAAATTTTATTTTATTTTTACGAGTTTCGAAAGTTTTTTATGTTATTTTAAACTTTGTGCACTTCCAAATTTTGCTACCGAAATTAAAATGGAAGAATTACCTTTTATTACACTAAGAAAATTAAGGGAATAAAAGGAGAAAGAAAAGTGTGTTGGAGACGGAGATCATGAATTTTTTTTTTAAAAATAATTAAAAAGGGTGAGAAAAAATATGAAGTATGATGTTTATATAGTCGGATTTAAAGTTATAAAATAAAATAAAAATTGGGCCAACTAATAAAAAAGAAAATGAACTTGATCGGTCTTTTACGTATGGTAATTGGGATTATCCTTTAAAAAAAAGTCTTATAGAATGACATATTTTTTAGTTCCTTATACCGTATATAATATACAATATAAGGATACATATGCAATATACATTCTCAATCAATTAAAAAGAAGAATTTCTAAATTTAATATGGTTTGAAAGCCTCTCACAACTTTTTAGGATTTCAATTTCTTCTTTTCTTTAGCCTTCATAATAAACTTGTTTTTGTGGATTTTTTTCTTAAAAAAATGCTACTTTAAAATTGGAGATTGATCCAGTACTTATTAATTGGTCTGAATAAAACATATAAAATTGTAGATAAAATAAAAAAAGAGATGACTAGTTTTATAGAAACTTTTTTCACTTGTTGCCAAAATTAGATGTTGGCATAATCTATAAACGTGCTTTTTAACTTGGCCTCCTCTGGTATTTTGATATCTCTGCCCTTTAACTTTGGATATGCAGGAGTAGACACTTAAACTTTTATAGAGTTGAACAAGTAGAGACTCATGTCCTAATTGGCATCGTACGAAACATCGTACGTATATGATGTGTCTACTTATTGTACTTTATATAAGCTTTAATATCTGTTTGTGCACACAAAAAATAAAAGGGCATATAATCAACTAATACCAAATTAAATATATATACTCGTATTTATGTATTATGCCTTAGATATTTTACGATATTTGCAATTTAAAGGGGTTGGACTCTATTTTCAGTTAGATGTCAAAGGATGCACCCCCTCTATTAGTGACTATTCTTTAAACAGACAAATTATGATAGTTCTGTTATTATGTTTATTAAATTCTTCTTAGAAGTGATGATCACACTAAATTATGTATATATTTTAAAAAGATTATTGATTCAAACTTTAAAATTAAAAATTTGGGAGAAGCACAATAGTATTTTCCTATAAAATGGTGATAAACTGAAAAATGGCTAAAGGAGTAATCAGTTTCATGTTATTTATTTGGTCCAGTCCAACTTCTTAATTGGCCTAATCCATTTGTCAAAAATAACAACTTCTTTTTGCATCTTTTTGTATTGTTTTCAAGTTAGTAACTGCTCCTTCACAAGTCCATCATGATATTATTATACATTCAAGATGAATTCATTTCTTTTTACCATTCATCATAGGACCTTTCTAGATAAAGTATATCATGTCTTAGAAATATCAACATCATTTTTCAACATGTATGTGTAATGTATCTATATAATATAAAAAAATAATATATAATTATGTATACATGATGTGTAATTATATATTAAAGATATATAAATATATACATTCCTACATTGCAACAGTTCATCTTTTTTGACGAACTGATTTTTTTCCCAATCCGACCAGCTCAAATATCCTTTAGACAGATCTAAATTTTAGATATAAGTTCCTCTCAATGTTTCAAATCTTTTTGATATAATTTATTCGAAAAAATTCACGTTTGCTAGGTCACATAATTGAAAGATTGTTGTATTATTTGACCACTTCTTTTAGTCTAAAATCAAAATTTGCTAGCTATGTCACGTGGCCACACTCTTTATAATGATCATTTCATGAGTCTCTATATATGTCGATTATCAGTTAAACCGTTAAAGAAATCAAACAAGTTGACATCCATAACCCCGACCAATAACCCATTATTAGTCATATCCAATCCGTATCCGAACACTGTTGATTCGATAAGTCCGTAAACTAATATATTACTGCTACATTTTGGGGATTTAAATTATCGGTACGATTCGATTTTAAATAGCCGTAGGACAAGTAAACCTTCCCATGACCCTCAGTTCTGGTAGATTCCCAACATATGTGCATATGGGAGCAAGCTCCCTGAGGTGCTGTCATAGTACAACGTACAGTATGTATATGGGTAGCTTGTCAATCTGGGACCAAAACATTAACCCTACTACCAAATTACTGGGTCCATTCTCACTGTAAGCCCATTAGCATCAACTCATATCTAAACCAAACCTATCTGGGTTGTGGTGCGGTGATTGAACTGCTCCATTTATTATCAGAAGTTTTGGATTCGAGCTTTGAATATAGAGAAAATCATGTTGGAGGCGTTAATCCTGAATAGATTCTACAGTGCGCGATCAAAATATAACCAGAGCTTCAATGTGAACTTCAAACACCAAGAAAAGAAGAAGAAAAAAAAACCTCATAGGACAATTGGGTTCACAAAACATCATCTTCCTAAAGATTGCACGGGTCCACCTCATGGATTCACCCATTTAATGCAATTTTCGCCTCCATTTGGACACATGGGAGGAGTCAGAAGCACAAGCGGTTGATCCGTACCTTTTTTAATTACTATAGAATTACACGGTATAGATAAGATTTGTGCAATAGAACCATGTCTCTCATCCACTATAACATTTTATCATAACAATTGAATTTTTTCTATAATCGATTTTGTATCTTGTTATATTACATGTTTTTTGTAATAACATTTTAGTATAGTAGCGAAAGAAAAGATCTGGACAAGCGATGTTGTTATAGAGATGTTTGACTGTATAAGAAATGTTGAATCTTCTTAGCTTCTTCATTTTTATTCTTTTTATATTTTGAATTTATTAGTGAATTCTTTTACTCTTCTTGCATTGATATATGTGATACATTTTGAATTAAATATGTGGATGAATTATATATATGTGTATATGTACGTACTCCTATCAATTATCATCTTTCTCTGCTCACTAACCAGTGTATACACATATAGTTCAACCTAACCCACTGAGGAACAGAAGTATGATTCCATGACTCTTACCCCAAGCTTGATAATAGATTCTTCGTAACAAAAGAGAAAAAAATCAATCTTTTGGCCACTTACAAATTGAATAGAATAAAATGGTCTTTACAGATTATTATTTTTATATGTAAAAATGAGGATGTCGTATAAAAAGGCCATAATTTTTTTTTGAAAATAATTTAAGTGACCAAAAATACCAATTCTCCCCTAACAAAATCACCAAGGATAATTTCTTATTATTATTTCTTCAACTTGATCGATTTGAACAAAAAAAAAACTCAAATTCTAGAGCAACCTGTGATCTATTTGGTTAAAAACATGTTTTTTTACTCGCGAAAACGCATAGTACCTTTAAATAAACTAAGAGCATATGTATTTTATTGTAGAAATCAGATATCACGTGTAGTAGCTCCATTCTAAACTACACAATAGCTCAATAAAGTCAAAAATGATATTAAAAGCCTTAGTTTTTACTTTTTATAT
This sequence comes from Solanum piurae, assembly GCA_029582685.1. Classification (NCBI taxonomy): domain Eukaryota; kingdom Viridiplantae; phylum Streptophyta; class Magnoliopsida; order Solanales; family Solanaceae; genus Solanum; species Solanum piurae. The sequence goes on along the minus strand of JAJOOO010003976.1, from coordinate 3,557 downwards.
ATAAAAAAAATTAGCCGGTATATCGTGTATATTATTTGTATATATTGGATATATATTATGCATAGATTAAGAATACAGGCTAAAATTGTTAAGATCTCAAAAATCTATTATATACAACGTTGGCCTAGGAATGGCACCAAGTAGCTGTATGTGATGGCACCATTTAAAATATAGCCAACTTTTAAGACTCCTTAAAATTTAACCAATGTTGGCAAATATCAGACATGTGCTACTGCTGCTCCTTCTCATCCTTCATGAAACTTGAAAAACTGATCCAGCTCATTTTATGATTTGATCACTAATATCAAGATTCACATAGCGGATATAACAATAATAATATATTCAATGTAATCACATAAGTCAAGGGTTTGATATATGGATATTCGTAGTTATATCTAATTTTTTAGACAATTTGAACTCCATACCTTTGGGTTTAAAATTAGGTTCTACGACAGTGAGATCTTCATTTCTATTTTGTGACAGGTTAAACTTTAAATAGTTTGTAAATTTTGTTTAATTCAACCTACGAAGATACTCACATTTGATTAAATCATTAGATCTTAAGGGGTCATTTTTTACACAGATTTTATCTGAATTAATTTATTTTCATTTAGGAGATAAGATAAAAATAATAATCTCAAATTAGATAGGATAAGATGGAGTATCTTAGAAGTAAACGTGATATAAAATTTATATTGAAACTATATAATTTATCCGTCTATCAAATGTAATATAATTTTTGTCCCATACTTAATCCTGAAATATCTTACCTTATCAGCTACATACAGACCCTAAAACTCTAAATTAGAGTGAGAACACAGAAAATTGTTTACAATATTGACACCATGCATTTACTTTTTTCAATAAAACGACAAATACGACAAAGATTTTATTATTATTTGTAATTGGAAACCTTCTCATATAACCACTCAAAAATAGCTTAATTACACTTCATAGCTATAGTTTGTTAATTATGATTCGTAGCTACATGTTATAGGGAGGAGAGTGACGAGCGAGATTGGGAGAGGGAGGAGAGAGGCGAGCGAGAGAGGGCAGAGAGTGGAAGAGAGGTGAATTGTATATGTATATCAGCTAAATAATAGTATATATGTAACTGGTATACATATGTATTTGTATATCTGGCAAGCGAGATTGGGAGAGGGAGGAGAGAGGCGGGCAAAATTTGGGAGAGAGAGGAGAGAGGCAAACGAGATTGGGAGAGGCGGGAGAGAGGCGAGAGAGAGAGCAATAATTTATATAATTTGCATCTCGTTTGTATAATTCACGTGTTTTTGTGTAATTGAGTAATATAAAGTCTGGAATTATACAAATATGATAAAATTTGAAATAACAAATTGATACAAACATAAACATATGAACTTTAAACAGTTTTATAAATTATATTGTAGAAAATTACATTATATAACTTATGTTAGGCAAAAGTACTCATTACCCCCCTGAACTTGAAGCTTTTTATACTGTGTACACCTAAACTAAATTCCGTTTTAATTACCCTCCCCCCCCGAACTTGTTTATTCCTCCATCACGTACACCTTTTTCGTCCACCTACTCCTATTGTGACTACACGCGCGCGACAGCTGGCAAAAGTGGTGATGTGGATTTTCACCTGGATAAATAATAGCCACCTAGATAAATTAATATTGCAAAAACTAAATTTCTTAAATTTAAAATTCATTGTTTAAAAGTTATTTTTGAATAAGGGCTGATTTCACGGAACTCCTTCTGGATTTGGGTTTTTCTAGACGTGAAGTTGGTCGATTAAATTTCAAATTTGTCTGAAATCCTTACCAAGTAAGTGTTAATCTTTGTTTTCTTTACTTTTCATTTACATTTTGCCCTATTTTTCGTTAAAAATATGCAAAATATTAAAGAAAAATGGTGATTTTACATTTTTTACCGTCGTAGCTTTGTGATGTGGCAAAAAATCACTTCCTCACGCGCCTAGTAGACTGTGTTGTCAATTTCTATGCCAGATGGACAAAAAAGGTGTACACGACAGAGGAATAAACAAGTTCGGGGGAGTAATTAAAATAGAATTTAGTTTAAGTGTACACCGTATAAAAAACTTCAAGTTCAGGGGGGTAATGAGTACTTTTGCCTTTATATTACACAAAATCCGAAAACTATATGTTTATACAAATTTTAAAAATTTATAAAAAGATTGAATGTATATGGTGATAAAACTTAAAAACCAAAGGAAATCGTCGTCCGATACAAATACAAATCATCGTATACAAATGCAAATCAAACAAAGAATTGTTAGTTGCGAATTATACAAATGTAGCGAATTTTACAAACGTGACAAACAGGCCACGTAAGTAATGGTTAATGTTAGTCGCGAGTGGCAATTATAGTAAACTATAGCTATGATGACTAATGAAGTAATATAAATTTGCTTAACCGCGTAATTTCCTCTTTGTAATTTTACCGGTAGAATTTGTTGAGGGATGACATATATTAGGACCCGTTTGGCCATAGATTTCCCAAGTAATATTTGGGGGGAAATTTGGCAAATAATGTTTGTCCATAGAATTTGTCATTATTTAGCAAATATTTTTGGCAAATATCTCAAATTTTCAAATATTAGTTTTTTCTAGTATTTGGGTCAAATCTCATTATTTGGGATCTTTTAAAAATTAAAATTTCACACCAAACTTTTATCTTTTACATAATCACCATCTATAGTAGTTGTTTGTGTTGTATTACATAATTTTTCACGTGAACACCAAAGTAGTGATGAAATATTCAGTGAATATGAAAGTAATGATATGGTTGTTGATGAAAATTGAAAATGATGAACAATCGACTCAGGGTAACAAAGTCATGTGCTTTGTCTACTTCACGATGTATGGAATGATGCTTGTTGCACTCACTCCAAACTACCACATTGCTCCAGTGTCATGGACACTACTTGTTATTTGTTGCAACGAAGATCCAATTAACCTATAATACAAACTTATGGTTAGTTTTGATAGTTTTTAAAACTTATGGGTATAAATCATATTTTTCTAAAAAAGTGAAATATGTTTCCCAAATTTTCACTCAAATAATATTTGCCAAGAATATTTGGAAATCTATGGCCAAACGCTAGCATAGTATAAGGGCTATCTGAATCGAAACTTTTGGCCCATGAAAATTTGGCCCATAAAAAATTGTAATTTATCGCCTAACCCATAATTTACAAGTTTATTCACACTGTTATCTGGCCCATCAAAATTTGGGCAGAATGGAATTCTTTAGGGGACTAGTTAACATCTAGTCGTTAGTTAAAAAATATTTACATTTGCTAGTTAATATATCGGCTATTTATTGGGAAACTTTCACTAATAGCGATTATAATAAACTTAATTATGCTCCATAGCTATAGTTTGCATATTTACGGGTTGTAGCTATAGTTTAAGTTGCCTCATTTGTATAACTCGCGGATTTGTATAATTCGCAGGTTTGTATAATTCGCGGGTACATTTGTATAATTCAGTTATTTTTGTATAAACTCGAAATAACGAATTTATACAATTACAAACATCATAAGTGCA
>JAJOOO010003975.1:0-42333 GCA_029582685.1 Solanum piurae | reverse complement strand
TTGATAATAATATATTTGAACAAATAAAAGGAAAAGAACTAGACCTAAGCGTAGAAAAAATATTCGAAATACCAACAATAAGAAACTGGTTTAAACAACAAAAAGAAGAATATTATGTAGTAAGTCAAAGAGAACATATCATAGATTGCAAATACACTAAAGGATAGGCTACCAACCCAAAAATGCATGAAACTCTATATATACTCATTTTCAAGGAGGAACTAACATCTCCTAGCTAAAACATGCTCAACACGCACACGTGGAGCCTAAATGAAATTTACGTCTCAAAAAGCATTTACTCAAGGAGGAACCTTTCAACTCCAAAACTAAGGCATGCTCATAGTCAACTCATGATGTTTACGAGTCCATGATTAGGACTAATTTAGGGCTTTATTTTAATAGATTTAGTGTCCTTGAATGCATATTTTGTCTCAATAACTGATTTAAATCCTTGAATTTCAGGTATTTGGACTTAGGGACAAAGCATGGACACTATTGAGCAAAAAGGAACAAGACAGCTGAAAGAACGAATAAAAGAAGGCCTAAGGATCGCCTAAACCATTGGGTGAGTCTCCGAATGGCCCTGGTCTCGCCTAATGTTCCACTGTGCCAAGCCCTGAAGGAGAAAATTAAGTCGGCGATAGAAAGGATCAGTTGGCGAGTCGCCGAACAGGTCAGAAATATCATCCAAAGCTTCAGAACTTTCTTTTCAAATTCACATTTATAGTCTTCCGGATTCTCAGTTTCCGAGCTACTCGGCGAAGTAAGTTGAGCTTCACCGACTAGGTCGGCGACTCGATGGGTGCTCATTCCGTCGTCTTTTTGGCTTGGCTTTTCAAAACTTTCATTTTGTGAATTTAGGCGATCAGAACGTCATTCGCTGATCCAGTCGGTGATTCACCGATTCATCCTTTCAATCGCCAAGTTGTCTTTGTTCAAGGGCTCACCTGGCCAAATTTTTTGCGAGCAGAAGAGACACTCAGCAAGTCACCTAGTAGCTTTGGCGATCATCAGTCTTTCTTTTGTTCATCTTTTTCAGCTTTTTCGCTCCTTTGTGCCCGGTAATGTCCTTGCCTTATTTTTTTTCCTTCATTGCTGCAAATTAGCATTTAAACATCAGTTTAGAGCATAAATTAGGAATTGAGGACACTAAAATTCTACATATTAAGACCTAAATGAGTCATAATCCCTGACTCATCACCATCTAAGTCACCACGGACAATCTCGGGTACCATATAGGTGACCCCTACCTAGAGGAGGTTCTAGAAATTGTTAACGAACCCTTTAACGGGTCGTGGTCCACTTCACGGACCATTTATGGTGCCGTAAATGGTCCATTTTGGGTTTGTGGACCTTTCCCATTTTCTCTTTCTAGCCCTTTTTCAAATATAAGGTGTTACATTGTCCCTTCTCCTTATCCATAGAGTCGCTCTTGTAGAGCTTGATATATTAGATTTTTTAAGTTATTCTTGGTATGGATTGGCTCCATTCTTGTTATGCTTCTATTCGATTGGAGGACCCGAGTGGTCAAGTTCCAATTTCAGAATGAGCCCGTCCTAGAGTGAAAAGGGGAAAAATTTATGCCCAAGGGTCAGTTTGTTTCTTGTCTTAAAGCTATAAAGATAATTGCTAAGGGTTGTATATACCATCTTGTTTAGGTTAGGGATACAGATTTTGAAACTCCTACTCTTGAGTCACTCCCCATTGTAAATGAGTTTCCAAAAGTGTTTCCTAATGATTAACGCAGTGTTCCTCTCGAAAGGGAAATAGACTTCGGTATTGACATTTTCCCTGACACACAACCTATATATTTTCCTCCTTACCGTATGGCTCTGGTAGAACTTAAGGAACTGAAAGAGCAATTGAAAGATTTTTTGGATGAGGGTTTCAGCCGACCAAGTATCTCTCCATTGGGGGTGCTCTGGTCTTATTTGTTCATAACAAGGATGGTTCCCTTCGTATGTGCATTGATTACCGTCAGTTGAACAAGGTTACTAATAAGAAAGTACCCTCTTCAGAATATTGATGATTTATTTGATCAACTTCAAGGAGCGAGCTACTCTTCTAAGATCAACCTCTGGTCGGGTTATCACCAGTTGAGGGTGAAGGAAGATGACATCTCAAAGATGGTGTTCCGGACAAGGTATGGTCCGTACAAGTTTCTGTCAGTTGGTTTGACTAATGCTCAGGGCACATTTATGGACTTGATGAATATGGTGTTTAGACAAAACCTTGACATGTTTGTAATTGTGATTATAGATGACAATTTGATTCACTCAAGGAGTGAGGATGAGCATTATACACAATATCACCAAGAAGATAATAAATTCTAGTAAGAATCATTATTATAAAGCACAAATTCTTATTATTCCCTAACAGAGTCACCAGAAATGTCACACATTTTTAAGATCTCTAGGAATGGTTTTTCCAATTTAAGTGGCAGTATTGGATAGAGATTATTTTTTAATTTAGAATCACCATATTAAATAAAATTATGATGTTCCAAGTCATCTTTTCTTTTTAATCCCTAATCAAAATAAAATGACTCTTTATTATAGTTTTTGAAATAGATATTCAGGTATGGAATTTAGTTGACTGAGGGTAAGGTATTAAGCACCCCTCGAGTCATGTGAGTTTAGCATGGTCACTTTTATTGACTTATACTAATTTTAAATTATTTTTGATAAATTGAGTCTACAAGCCATAATTTTCTTGTATTTTTAAATGTTGAATTTTTATTGGTCTCAACCTAGATGTGTCATTGCATTCTTGATCTTGACATATACCAACTGAGAGGCATAATTGTTTTCTTTGCGTGAGTGTATCACACCTAATAAATTGTATCTACACATCTTTGTTTGAATTAATGAAGGTTAATAATTAAAAATTATTAGGTCAAGTTGCATAACTGCATCCTTGAATATTTTTTAAGTATTTCAAAAAAAAAGATATGTGTAACCATATTCTTAATTTAATCAAAAAAGTTATCACTTTTACTTGAACAAAAAAAGAATAGAAAAATATTTTATGACATACAATGAGGTATTATTATAATAGTTTTCAATTTACTTTATTCAAAATATTTTAGTAAATATTGATAACACGCAAACTACTCTTCAAAATCAACTAAAAGAGTAAGCGGTCATCGTCAATAAGAATACCGAACTAAGAGTCGGGTTGAATCCCACAGAGATTCATATAATGCGGAGAATTTTATCCAGAAATTTTGAATGGAAATTAATTCATTTGTAGTAATAAGAACAAGTGGGTGGATGATTCCACAAAATTTAACAAAAGGGTTTGGTTAAAAATAGTCGCAATTAAACTAGAATTTACGAAAATCAAATGAGTAACAAGAAATCTATGGGTGCAGGGATTGGAAATCGAGATCATATAGGGGTTATTGTGTTAATATATAGTGATGAACATACATGGATATGTTGGGTCATCTTCAATGACACTAATCTTCTTTGTCTCTCATAGCATCACTTCATAGATTATCCTTTTTGTCTCATCTATGTGCATAAATAAACAACCAATACCTTACTGTATTATCTCATTGATTGTAGAAATAGGCAGATAGATCCGATCCATAATCTCTATTTTCAAGCAAATTACAGATATCAAACCTAAATTGCTAGTATCGATCTAATTACCCACTCCAATCAATCTCTTTCTAGCATAATTCAGAGATCGGAAGTAGAAATTAAGTTTGCAACCTTAACCCCTAATTAGCCCAAATCCATATATGAACACCAACAAAACAGACCATAACACAATACCAATTACATTAAATCAACACACAACTCCACAAATGCACCCCTAGAGCTTGGGATTTTAGCCACCCATCACAAAGTGTAAAGAAATTATACCTCACTTGAAAGAAACCATGGGTAATATCAACATTAGCAACTACAAGCAATGCCCACTTTGAATTTCAACTTCAAATTGTCAATTTCAAGAGCAAAAGTTGAACACCCTAAGAACTAGAAGTATTCTCCACAAAGTAAAAGTGTTTCTCTCTCTAAAAGAGTCCGAACATTCTCACAATTTTTGCGATCTACTTTTTCTCTCTCCTTTGAACTATTTATGGTTTTCCAAAATTTGGCCCAACACCCAATATGTGACCCGTTGGGGGACGTTAGTCTGGCTCGCCGATCACATTAGGTGAATCGTCAACTACTCTTCAGCTCGCCATTTTCTTGCTTCAGGCTTTAGGTATTTGAACCTCATTTGCTGATCTCGTTTGAATCTGCCTTTCACGTTCGGCGTATCACCGATCAATATTTTTTCCTTCTTTTAAGCCTTCGTTTTTTCTCCAAGTACAGTCACTTTCGGTGATGATGACCTTGTTCTCCCTTTGCATTCAGCAAGTCACTATTCCTCTTTTACTCCACTGACCTGCTTCAATTAATTCAATCGTCGTGCACTGTCACTTTGGGCGAGTTCATACCCATTGGGTGATCTGCCCTTCACTGTAGGTAATCACCAATGTGGACTTTACAGTTCTTTTTATGTTTTGGCCTTTCTTTAACATATTCATCCTTGCCTTGTCCCTTAGCCTTCATAGTTTCATATCATCAAAATATCATTAGAATAAGATAAAATTAGGCATTGAGGACACAAATTGATGAGCCAAATAGGCCTCAAATGAATGTAAATCTATCACTCATAAAATATTAGAATAAATAGTTTCAACATTCTAAAAATCTTTATTGTTTAGCAATATGTAAGAATTAAACAATTATATGTCAACATTGTAATATCAAAATCAAATACACAAAATTCGAGCAAATTCAGAATATTAGAATTTTATCTTATATATTTATGAAATCAAACCATACAAAGAAGTTCAAGTGTTAGCCTTTGTGAAAATTAATTAACGAGTGAAAAATACAAGAATCAAGAACCACCAACTCAAAACCGCAAGCAAAACGTCAAACTCCAACTTAAATTCTGGATATGTTTTTCTCCTGGTCTTTTATTTTGTTTCTTGCGTGTGTGTTGTCTAGGTGTTTTCTTCCTTTATTGAGTGTGCTGATTGTATAGGGGTGTTTTGTTTTTTTACTGCATTTTTCTATGTATGGGAGTAGTGTTGAGTATGCATATGATGGTGGGTATTTTTCCTTCTTTTTTGTGTCTTCATGTGTGTGTTGTTCGTTGCGTATGTACGTGGGTGTTTTTGAATATGGGGAGAGTGGTTGGATGTGTGCAGGTGTGAGGTGTATAACTGATCACGAATGTGAGGGAGTTGATGAAAGGCTTAAAATGTGATAGGAATTGGTTAGAGGGAATTTAGGATAAATGGTTCGTAATAGTTTTAGGTTAATTTATTTTTAATTAAAAATTATAATTATAAAAATATTAACTAACTATTTTGAATTACTAAAACTATAAGAAAAGTCAAATATCTAGTCTAAAAATATTTTTAAGAAACGGTATCATTTTTATTAAATCTAAATTAAACTAACATATATTTTTTCGTAAATTTTCCTTTCTTTTGCAAAATACAACTTAGCCTAAAACGTAACTCTATTTTTTGTAATTTTCAAATACTTTAAAATAAAATAAAAAATAAAAATATATAATTTAGATAGAAAAGAAATATTTAGCCACGAAAAGGGTATAATACATGAAGTTTTGTAAAAAATGACATGCCTACAATTGGAAAGAAAAATATTGTAGAAAACATGTTGATCCAGTTTGTATTAGTCAACCTACGGACTGTACAAGATTCTACGGTTCGTAGGAAGGCATTCCTAAAAAGGTCAGAGTTTATCAACTTTTCCCATGGACCAACAAGATGGTCCATAGGAAGACCTACGGCCTGTAGGAAGTTGTCGTAGGAAGCGGTCCAGACATGTTGAAATCTTGATTTGAACTTGGGTTCCACATTTGAGACCTACGACTTGTTGATGGACCTATGAACCATAGGAGGTACTCATGGTCTTTGACTCAACTTCCAGTCTACAATATTTTTTTCTACGGATGACCAGAACGGTCTACACAAGTTTATACCGACCATAGGTCAGACCATTGAGTCCCTCTAGCAGTTATTAAGTTAGAGTTATTTGGGACTTCTCGTACCCTATTTAAACATTAAACTATATCATTTTGACCCTAAATTTAGGTCCTATAAATAAACTATGTCTTCAAATTTACCCATTCCCTCTCATACAATCAAAACCCTCAATACCTCATAAGGCTCTTCTCAAAAATTCTTTTCCAAGGATTCAAGGAATTTCTAGGGTTTCATCAAGCTTTCACGTTTACTCTTTCAAGATTAAGGCTAGAGTTCTTCAATGGATCCTTTCATCCATTGAGTCTTACGATTTTCTCCAATTTTTTTCTATGAATTCAACCCAAATTCCTAGGGTTTTGCATGTTTCTTCATGAGTTCAATTGTTTATGACTGAATTCATCATATTTGATGTTATTATGCATGAATTGATCTATAATGCATATTTACAATGTATTACATATGAACCGCATGCCTTATGCCTATTTATGACTATGAACGATGTTGAAGATTATACATGCATCATGAAATTGAGGAATTTATGACTCAAAAAGTTTTTTGGTAAAATATCAATACATTTTTATGAAAAAGGTTGCTTCCCTTTTGAAGTTTTCTCAATTTAAAATATAATATTTATTTTGATGCTTTAGATAAGTGTTTTTATCAATATGTTATGAAATCATGGTTTTGAAAGGATTTATTCCATGATATGATGTTATTATTTGTATTGGTATTGCTAGATTCTTACTTTTACAAGTATTATAATTTATTATATGATTATGTATTTTATGTTGGGAGTTACTTAGCAGTGAGGGAACTTTGGGTGGAGGCTCTTCTGTTAGTAGAGGTCGGGTTCTCTAGTGACAATACCCTTGTCCCATAACTACGTGCCCCCATAGGACGTAGTCTTTATTGATACTAGCTAGTGGATCCACTTAAGCTCATGAATATGTTCCTTACCTTGGCAAGTAGAAAAATCTCTTTTTGGTGTGGGAATGACATTGGATTCTATGTATAGGTCACATGGTCTATATCAATTATCGGTAAACATTCCACAAATGATTATGTTTATCCTCAAAAGACTATGTTTTCAAGATTATGAAAAGGTTTTCTATAGATTTGCATTGACATTGTCTTGTGACTTGTGAATTTAGCTTATCATGTTTTGATATCTTTCACTTGGTTATGCATTATCATATTCTCAATACATATCATGTTTATATCAATGTTTATGCATTTCTCTCATACTCAGTGCATTCCATCTACTGACGCATACTATCTTTTGTGCCTATATTATCTTATAATATAGGATACGAAGTTCCTCAATCCGGCCATGAATAGTTGGATTGCTACACTCCATGTTTCAGACTTACATAATGAGCTAGGGTCTTGTCCTAGCCCCCTATTATGATGTTAGAGGTTTATGTCAGACAATAGTATTTCCGCTTACGAGTTATAATATGTTTTGTATAAGGACTTATATCATGTTTTGATTCATTCTTAGTTTAAGCTTATGTCAAGTGGCTTACTTAGGGACTTTCGGAGCTCTATTCACCATGTCACATCTATGGGGTAGCTTGGGTCGTGACAAGAAGGGAAACAAAGGTCTCATTCTCAATCTATGGCCCGTAGCCCCTTTTACGATCTATAGAATTTGTCAGTATAAATTAGAACAAAATTGTGGTTCAAAACTTTGGTCTATGAGTCCATTTATCACTCGTATAAGGGTTTATGATCCATAAACATGTCTCATCTTGTTTAGGTAAAATTCCAAGGTTTTGAAGTTGATGTACAGATCAATTCTACGATCCATAAAATAGTTTATGAACCATAACCTATATGGTAGATCACAAACCATTTTTCCCTGTTTGGGAAGTTTGTCTAAGCTTCAACTATGACTCATGATTCTATCTAAAGTCCATAGATGTTGCTCGTAAAAGCTAACATTATGCAGACTTGGATTATTGTTTTTTGAAATTGTCCTGATCTAATCTGAGCTAAGAACTTTTGGGATGTTGTAAAGATTTACAAGAATCCTAGGGTGTTCAATCAAGATTCTCACCAAATTTAATCTCCAAGAACTCCATAGAAGAGTTTGTCAAGTTTAAGCTATAAAATTCCAGCCTAAATCATTTCTCCAAGAATTCCTAAAATTCAACAGGGTTTTAAATTCAAAGTATGTGGGACTTCATCAATGAGTATCCTTTCACCCATTGAGTCCACAAGTAAACATATTTCTTCAATTCACGATTTATACAAAATATAGGGTTCTTATGAAGAACAATTTTTTCATCATATCTTTGTTCTTCTTCAATTAATGGATAGTCTTTGATTACATGTTTTTACCTATAAGTATATTTATATAGTTATTTTCATGAGACAATCTTCACATCACTTTATTTTTCTTTTGCAACCTATTTCCTTTATCTGAATAAATTCTTCCTTATGCTTCATATGTGTCTTAATTACATTATTTTTCTTTTTTCCATTCATTTTCTCTCTTTGTATTTTTTAAATTTTGAACTTTTATTACTTCGTTTTCACTTCTCTTCATATTTTCAGATCATGCCACACCAAATTTCATCATTTTATCATTTTCTCTCTTTTCATATCCCATATTACTTTTCTAATATCTAAAGCATCCACCCTCAACTTAGGCATTTTACCAGAGTTGAGGTAAATGATATCCAATGAGGAAACATAGCCAAAGTAATAGTTCCAAGTTAAGTAGGAAAGGTGAGAGAGTCAATAAAAAAAAAGTTTTCATACACAAAGAATGAATGATACATGAAATCCTAACATCTGCATGGCACAAAACTGCACTATCGATTCCCAACTATCAAGTTTTGTGCAAAACATTATTATAGTTTTCACATTCATATGAACCCAATGTCATACAAAGATCCTCAATAGTCAATATAATCATGATACATTCATTCCATATAAAATATTTCACAACTAGATCTTACACCATAGACGTGGCCGACACTCAAGAACCATTGTTGATTCGCAATCGAACCCGGCATGGCTAACTTCTTAGCACAAGACTAACTCAAGCAGATTTAAGCTCTAAAAAAAAAAATTAAAAATTCTCAAAACATCTCAAAATTCTCAAAACTCAAACTATCTCAAAATAGTATATTCTGAAAATACTCTAAAAACATTAATAGTTTGCCCAAATAGTACAAAGGAAATACCAAAAGAAATTCAACATTAACTCTCAATGAAGCTTCTATAGTACAACATGGATGTCGAGACAGGACCCACGATACCTCAATACTACTAAACTGAAAGACAAAAGTGGAGTCCTCTAGAATGCAAGAAGTGCAAAATGATCTCAACTGACTACCTATTGATGATCCTAGACACATGTATCTACGTCATGATAAGATGCAGGTCGAATGACATGAGTATATTAAATATACGAGTGTGTAATATAGCTGAGGAAAATAAATAACTAAAGTAAAGAAGCTGAAGCAAGATACTCTACTGAATATAAATCATAAGTAAAGATAAAATCATTTAAAATATTTAAAAATAAATATGCTAACTTAATAAAATGTACATATAAAAATATGATAATGAAATACACTTCACTCTATCTAGGAGATTCTCTAACCAACAACCATCACTATGAGCTTCATGATGATACAACATCTCGCCCATGCTGTGAGAAATCTCTTATAACTTGCCGAGGTATGGAACATACTCAAATCACGTGTCACTCCCCGAGGTTACCCCCTAGATGCAACACGGGACCTAGGATCACAGGTGACCCCAAGCTAACTCTGAGTTTGGCATATCACAAACATAGTGAAATACAACTAAGTAAGTAGAAGCATAATTGTAAAGTGAATAAAAACTAAAAGAAATTAAAGTGAGAATATAACTTAATATAAATGGGGAACAACCCAGAACAAGTGAATACTGACTCTATGTCCGAAAGCCTCTAATACTAATGAGCTGCTAGGACAAGTCCCCAACTAACTCTAAAAATACTTAAAACTTATACTGAACTAACTAAACAAAAAGCATAAAGAAATATCCTTGAACTATGAGGACTCACCACTTAATTTTATGAGTATGGAAGGAAAATCAAACTAAGTGTGATCTTGATGCTGGGCACCTCAACCTACATTATACAACGATGTAGCACAAAACTCTGTGTCAATACTTTGAATGTACTGAGTATGCGGGATATATACTAAGCTAAACAGTATAATCACTAAATATGGAAATAGATATACTGAGGCATAACTTAAAACAGAGTTGGATGCAATGACCAAGTACTAATCATCAAGATAACAAGCTGAACTGAATACTAAAGTAAATGTTGAAAACACGGTCAATGCAATATGAGTATTATGTGGGAAATATAATTAACCGACATAAATAGCGTGAGCTAAACATAGAGTCCGATATATACGCCCCATCGAGAGGACCCAATATACCTTGCAAGGGGTATAAAGGCATGATTGTAGCCTGATCACTAAAGTTGATGCCCAATAGAGGGGACTTGTGAACCTACATTGGCACTTAGTTTTGGGACTTGAGGATATGCTGAACCCTAGTCCAACTCGATTCGAAGTCAACTCCTAACTTGATGTGTATGGCTAAAAATCAACTGAAATACCGAGTAGCTCAAAATACTGATAATTATCTTAGAATGCAACATACATGTACTAAAAGATATTGCATTCGAATTCTGAAGCATGATTGTTAGATTAATCTTCCTTGCAAGGATAATTAACGAAATACTGAAAAGTAACACAAGCTTGGGTTTCTGGGTTATATACTTAGGACTATATTAATTCTCCAGGAAACATGTGATCAATAACATAAAAACTATCCCAAATAAATTTCAGTGGATCCCTAAGATTTAGGAACCCTAGGTCTGAACAATTTATGGACAAAATGAAAAATTGACTTAATTCTAGGGACCTAATGGATGAAAGAAAACCACTAGTAAAATCCCGCATACCTAATAACAAGAACTACAGATAAATCCTTTGAATTGTTTGGTTGAACTTAAAGAAGACCTCGTCTTGTTCTTGGGAGAAACTATAACCTCTTTCTCTCCTTTTCTTTCGAAGTTGGATGATTTTGTGAGAATGAGGGTTCTGGGTAGTCTCTCCTTAGATTGATTAGAAATACGTAGTTTTAGCAGTGAATGATGTAACTTAAGTACCAAACGCATACGAGATAAGACCAATGCGGCACTAATTAAAATTTTGCCGAAGTGAGTTCAAGAGAGGCTTTTCGGGCCGTCTAGGCCACCACGGCCCATCAAATTGGTCGTGAAGATGCTCTGCCCATCATGGCTTCACTATTTTAGGCATTTCATTTTACTTCATGCTTGGAATTAGGCAAACTCGATGGAGTTGTGAAGAGAATTTAGAGATCTTGAATTTTATAGGTCATGGGCCACCTAATTCATTTTTTGCTGAATGATATGATCATTTGAAGTTGAAAACAAACTCTAACTATGACAAATAAACTTCAAGGATGACTTCACGGTCTGTGTGGAGTTTGACGGACCGTTAAGACGTCTGTGGTCCTTTACTAGTGATTTGGGGGTGCAACCTCACTTAAAACTAACGACATGACCTTCAAAAAGGGATTCACAGGCCGTCTAGATCATAACGACCAATCTAGTGGGTCGTGACGCTGCCCTGCACGATAGGGCTTCACTAAAACAAGAACAATTTTTTACTTTGGGCTCAAAATTAGGCAAACTTGGTGGCGTTGGAAAGAGGATTCAAATACCTCTAGTTTGATAGGTCATGAGACACCAAATTCATTTTGTTCTTGGGCTCAAAATTAGGCAAACATGGTGGCGTTGGAAAGAGGATTCAAATACCTCTAGTTTGATAGGTCATGGGACGCCAAATTCATTTTGTTCTTAAATATGTGATCGTTTAAATTTGCCCCAAAATGCAAGACCTTATAAATACCTTTCACGGATGACTTTACGGTCCGTATCTCCAGACTTGAGGCCACAATCCCTAGGATGAATGAGAGAGCCTTTTTGTTGTTGTGACACCTGTTAATACATCTATTGATGTCCTTGTTGCACAGATAGCAGTGTGTGAGCAAGGCCAGGGGGCACTGAGGAGGTGACGACTCTAAAGGAGGTTGTTATTGCTGAGCTGAGGAAGGACGTGGACTAGTTGAAGTCCATGGATATGTCCATGATTTTTGGGACGGTGGAGATCCCCAACATACCAGCTGATACAGATATGCCTCTGGCTACCATTGGAGATGAGGTTCGAGTTGAGGAGGTGGATGTTGATGAGTCTGAGGCTGAGATTGATGAGGACTAGCATGGTGTTGATGAGAAGGCCTCTTATGAGGGCCTTACAGAGATTGAGGAGGCCATGATAGATTCAGCTGTGCAGATATCATTGGGAGACATATACATGGCTGACCTTAGTGGAGTTAGCAGTGTTGAGGTTGCACTGGGTACTATGCCCCGACAGATGGTGCGATTGTGTAGACCGGACCATTTTTTACCTCTCTCTATCATCTTTATTGACTTTTTCCTATTTTGTTGCATTTGAGGACAACTGCTTTATTTATGGTGGGGTGAGGTATTTCCATACGCACCTCTTGTGATTATTATGTGTATATATTATTGGGCTTTGGTTGTTAATTTTTGCTTTTGTATTGTGTGTGGATGTTTGAGCATATGGCTCCTTGTTTTTATTGCAAATGGTTTTTGGACCCTTCTAAAAAAAATCATCACCTCTTGTTGTGTTTAATTGTGGATGTTCTTGTGCAAATTTGAGTATCAGTTATGATCAATACTGGTGACTTGACTAGTTCTCTTAATCGAAAAAAATAAATATGCGGCTAAGATGAGGCCAAATGAAGTTGCATAGTTAATATGTGAACTTTTTGCATCTCGTTGTGATTAGCCGGGTATCGAATGAGTCTCTTGTGATAAACAATGCACACTAGCGAAAGTGTGGAGTCTTGTTTGATATTGGTGCCAATGCCTTGTGTGATGAGCTTACCATGAACCTTGTGATGACACCTAGAATTTGCCCCGTTGGTCCAGTTGACTAAGTGAAGCAATCTTTTGAAATTATCTTAGGCAACTACTTTGAAGAGTGAAACAATTTGACAATATACTTCCTTTGTAGCCAACCTTGTGAGTGTGTGAACCTTGCTTGAACTCCCTTTTGAGCCTTATCCTTTTCATGGAAGAAACTTGATGCAATTGTAACCACTCTTTATCCATTCACCCATAATCCTCATGAAGTGTGATTTGTTTGAATAGCCAACTTAGGCCAAAAACCTAAGTTGGAGGTGTGGTGAAAAGAGAAGGTAAATCAAGAAGTGCAAAGAAGTCCCCCTTTGATCCATGGTTTTGAAAAATATGGAACCCCTCCATACAAAACAAAGAGAGAAAAGATGAATGAAAAATGAAAAAGAATGAAAAAGTTGTGGAATAAAGTTGTGAAAGTTGCAAAAGAAATGGGGTGTCCGGTATTCCACGAAAAGTGAATAATAGGGTGAATTTTGAGCATGAATGAGAATGTTGAATAAAAGTAAAGAAAGTGATGTTCATACCACATTTCATGAGGATAGATACCATCGAGCCTAAATGACCATACCTTTGCACTCAGCGCCGTTACAAGCCTTGAAAAGACCTTTTTGATCTTGAGTGAGCTGAAGCGAATGTTGATTGGAAAATAAGGACAAACCTGTGGGTGAAGTCATGCATGTGTTCATATTTGTGAATGTGAGAGTTGTATGTGATTCCGGAGCTATAAATTGTTGAACATTTGTGTGTGAATATGGAATCATCTTTGTGTGAGGGCATTTGAATGCCTCTGTTAAGCTTGAACTTGCATTTGAAGCAAGTATTGTGAACTTGAGAATCTTTGATAATGATAAGTCACAACTTGAATCTTAGAGTGCACAATTGATCCTTGCATGAGTAAGTTGATTCTTGTTGTGTGCATTCATGATTGAGTCTTTTGTAGCACTGTTTGATACATCCTTTTTGAACTGCTGAACTTGAGGACAAGTAAAAGTTTAAGTTAGAGGTGTTGATGAGTCCGAGAGTTGGACTCATTTAGGGCTTTATTTATATAGATTTAGTATCCTCAAATGCCTATTTTGTGCCAATAACTGTTGTAAAACCCTTGATTTCCAGGTATATGGATTGAGGAACAAAGCAAGGACACTAATTTGCAAAAAAGAATGAAGTGAGCTGAAAGAATGAAGAAAAGAATTCTTGGCGATCACCAAGTCCACTTGGCAAGTCGCTGAATGGCTACTTGACAGCCTAAAGTTCCAGTGTGCCAAGCCCTGACGGAAAAAACCAAGTTGGCGAGAGAAAGGAGCAGTCGGCGGATCGCCGAGTGGTTCCGTGATTCAGTGTTGGATCGCCCAAAGTTACAGACCTTGAGGATGCTGAAGGCCAAGGCAGAAAGGCGATGGAAATGACCAACGAGTGGATCACCGAGTGGTTTGGTGAGCCCGACTTACTTCACCGAGTGACTCTTCGCAGCACATTTTTGGCAACTATAAATACATTTTTGAACATTTAGCTTAGTATCAATCTATCTATTTATCTAATTAGTATCTGAAATCACAATTTTGAGTATTTTCTTATGTTTTGAACTGTGAGACAAGTTTTCTTTAGTTTTTCCTTAGCTTGGAAGAATTGAAGTTTTTCACTTTTGAAAAATTGGAAGTGGGTCTTTGAGATTCTTCGAATTGGACCATTGTAAGGAAGATATCAATCTTACCAAGTTGATGGAAACTCAATTTGGTAACAATTTTTATCTTTTAATGATGTCTGGCTAAAACCCCAATTCTTGGGGTGTCATTATGTGATTATGGGCTGATTTAGTTTATGGGTATTGCTAATTGTTAGTTTAAATGCTATTTAGAAGTGAGTTCAATCATTAATTATGGTTTAATTTAAGAATTGTAGTTGAAAATGAAGTTCTACCTTTTTGTTTTTGGCTTGCTCAAGGGAGAAGTTTTAAACCTAAGATTATTGATTGATGGTTTGTAGGTATTGATTTGACATAGGTTTAGCTCGAAAGAGTGAATCCTAAACCCAATTCCACACATTCAGCACGAGAGAGTGAATGGACTAAGGTGTGGGGTGTTCTTATTTAGCATGCTTGTTGATGTTCGAGAGAAATCGACTAGATTAGGGGTAAATTGTTCGAGAGAAAGTTTACCTCCTCTATAGTCTAGCTTACTCACTAAAATTTAGCTATTTTCTAATAGTTGCAATTACCCAATTGTCAATATTAGCCTATAATCGAATCACATTCCAAGAACCCGTCTCATTATTCTTATTTCGTATTGTTTACCGCTGTTTGTAGTTGATAATTTCAAACCAAAACTCCTCATTTGACATTCGTCTTGTCACGACCCGAGTCTACACCCCGGAAGCAACACGGCGTACTTGACCCCGAAGGGGTTTTATACAAGCCTATAGCATTCATAACATAAGATACTTAGAAATAGTGTGAAATTAAAACTTTTCTTTTATAAATCCAACAATCAAAATCATTTAAAGCAAGAGCAAGTCTATCGTCTCACATGGCCATCTAAACAATACTTGAAACAAAATAGGGTCACAGCCCTTTACAATCGAAAGTCTAACAATAGTCTATTACATGAAAAGAAATGAAACATAAAGAGTTCTTGTCCTCGAATCCATGAGGACATACCAAGTCTTGGAAAAATCTCAATCCAAGCTTCAACTAGAGATAAGAAAATTGAGTACCAATCCCTACACTTCATAAAGGTAAAGAAAATATGGGTTAGCAAATTAAGTTCTAAGTATGGTAGTCATGCAAAAACATGCTTAAAATGGACATTTTATTTTAAAAATCATGATATATGCCATTTTGATAAAACCTTCATGAACATAAGCATAAGAGGCATAATATAAGACATACCAACATACAAGCCATTTAAACCCCATTAGAAACATAGTCAACATATAACCCATTAACTTCACATTAAGCCTTCACCTCAAGTAACCCTCATGCTATACCTTGTGCAATGTATGGATAGCGTCCCATACCACCATCCACACCAAAGTAGCACATTAAAGTCACCAAAAATGAACTTACCATTCAACCTTACCATCCTTACACAAGAGGCATAAACCTTTCATAAGCCATATCATCACATAAGGACCATCACCTAAGACAACCCTAAGTCATACTTATGCAATGTGCAAGTAGCATCCCATACTACTAGTGACACTAAGTACTCCTTTGAAATCACCATAGGAAAGACACATTCATAAACAATAAGTCATAACAAGGAAGTAGCTCATAATACAATCCAAGTATAGCATGCATCATCTCATTTAAGCATAAGTCACCTTCTTCACTAACTTCATTACATTAAGAGAACCTTCATGCATTAGATATTAGATCAACATTCTTAATTAACATCATCATAAGAGCACATTCATTACACTTAACATTATAAAGGAACACACCATGACTACTCTCAAAGCCTACTTGTGCAATGCATAGATGGTGTTCCATACCACCACCCACACTAAGTAGTGCATTCTTAAGAAGCCATAGTTCATTAACATTCTTTGTAGGGGTAAGCCTTAACCGACATAGACCATGTGAGAAATTCATGGAATCCCGGTGTCACCCTCACTGGATAAGGGATTCCTACTTACCTAAGGTAGGACCATTGGTTTTAGCTTAAGTGGATCCATTAGCTAGACCTATATGGGCACCTAGTTATGGGATAAGGATATTTCTACTAGATACCCCGCCTCAACTCACGAATGAGCATCCATCTCAAGAGGTTGCTACTAGATACCTCACCTCAACTCACGGATGAGCATCCACCCCATTTCATATCCACTCGGTTCTTAGCATTATTCCCCACGGAGTACTTAACATTCATTACATTAGTTCATTATGGGATACGAGATTGTTACTAGGTACCCCGCCTCAACTCATGAATGAGTATCAATCCCAAACCCAACATTCATTCATTGGAAAGCTCATAGATTCAAAGATGAAAATAGCCTTTTACCTAAGAATCCCCTTATTGTGAGAAAGTCCTTTCACAACAAGTCATTATCATTCATTAGAGTACAATTGAGAAAAGCCTTTCAATAAGTACTTCATCATTAACATAATTATAGAACTTAATTCATTAGTCATTCATTAGTGTGTGTGAGTGTGTGAGAATACCCTTTCACATATAGAATCTTCATTCATAAGCACTACATTGAGGACATACTTTCATTCACAACAATATTACATTCTAAACATGATCATAACACCTTCATTGATATCACACACATATACTTCACATCATAATTACTCATAAATCCTTCATGATCTTGCCTTTCAAGGCCATGAACCCACATCAACCCATAAATCCAAGCTACTAAAATAGAATAGGAAATTGACATGGTTCAATCACTTAATTCAATAAAAACATCAAAAATTCAACATAATTGCATAATCAACCAATTCCCAATCTCAATTCAGAACTTAAGAATTTGGGAAAAAACATGGGTTCTAGGAAGAAAACATCTTAATTCATCTTTAAATCCACAATTCATTCATAATTCAATGCAATAAAGCCTTTAGAAATTGTTTTGAATCGAACCCATGCATAGATTGAAAACTAGGGTTTTTGGGTAAACTTTGTAAATTGAAATCAACTTTGAAATTGGCTCCTTGAATGGAAAATTAGACAAAGATCAAGACTACCATACCTTTAATGGAATAAATCCACGAAAATCCTTTGAAAAAATTGAAGTCTTAACCTTGGAAGCTTGAAGTCTTCACCTCCAATGGAGGTTTCTAGAGAGAGAGCTTTTGGAGGGGAGGGGAGGTTTTGATTTGGGTTTTTGAAATAATGAGGTATAAATGTGTTTTAATACTTTAAAAACATTTAAAATACCATAAATAACTAATTAAAACCATCCCCCAACTAAATAAGACTTAACATGAATTTACCAAATGACCCCCCACATTAGCCGACTTGGACAGAAAATTGGCACCAACCACGAAGCCCCCATCCATGGATCGTGGATGGGACCATGGGTCATCTTGTGCCCTCGTAGTTTGTCTCTGTGGCTTGGTTTTGGGGGTCATGACTCACGGAGGCCATCCACGGGGCATGGATGGACCTATGGGGCGTGGTCCCCTTCCGTGGTTCACCAAATTATTGGCAGCCCATTGGTTTTAAGGGGTCTTGGGGGTTAGGCTTTAGGGTCCTCTTCAAGAATAGGACCCTTAGGGTGGTCCTTGGGGAGTTGTACCTTGACGTTTAACCCCTAAACCTCTCAACCATGGCTCGGGACAACATTATACCCTCAAACCTCACACCAAACTCAAACATACACAAGTTAGGCTCTAGTTTCACTTATTCGTTTTATGAATCATTACACGTGTCACCCCCTGATTTGAATAATGTCTTTATTTGAAAATATCTATTCATATGACTGATTTTACCATGTTCACACTTTCCTATTGAATCATAAACACATACCGCTCCCTGTGGGATTCGATCCCAACTCATTTAGTTGGGTTTATACTGACTAGCGATCATTGACATTTAGAATTTGATGATGTGTCCTTGAAACTTTAATCAAGGTGCGCAATTCACCACACAATTTTGGAAGTTTTTCCAGAAGGGTTTGGGTTCAAAGGTGAACCTTAGTACTATTTTTCATTCTCAGACTGATGGTCAAGCATAACGTACAATTCAGACTTTATAAGATATGTGGAGGGAATGTGTGATCAACTTCAAGGGTAATTGGGATGATCACTTACCTCTCATTGAATTTGCTTACAACAATATTTATCACTCTAGCATCCAAATGGCTCCCTATGAGGCTTTTTATGGGAGAAAATGTAGATCTCCTATTGGATGGTTTGAGGTTGGTCAGCCTGGGTTGATAGGACCATACTTGGTTCATCAAGCTATGGATAAAGTGAAGACTATTCGGGAAAGATTGAAAACAGCACAGAGTCGTCATAAATCCTATATTGATGTTAGGAGAAGAGACTTAGAGTTTGTGGTGGATGATTGAGTTTACTTGAAGGTGTCACCCATGAAGGGTGTTATGAGATTTTCTAATAAGGGAAAACTCAGTCCCCAATATATTGGTCCTTATAGAATATCCAGGAGAATTTGCAATATAGCCTATTAGTTGGAGTGACCTTCAGAGTTAGAAGCAGTCCATCCGATATTCCACATTTCAATGTTGTTGAAATATATGGGCGATCATTCGCTTATTATACCAACTGAATATATTGGTATTAACGACAACCCATCTTATGAGGACATTCGCTTTCAGATACTTGATCGTCAGGTTCGCAAGTTGAGGACCAAGGAGGTTGCATCATTCAAGATCTTCTAGAGGAATCAGTTTGTTGAGGAAGCTACTTGGGAGACTGAGGAGGATATGAAGAAGAGATACCCACATCTCTTTGAGTCCAGAGAACCAAATCCTTTTCTGGGTATTTTTTTAGTTGAAATGTTGAGTGTGTTAATTTGCATGTTGAGTGTTTGAGCTGGGTGTTAGATGTTTCCATCCTTAGTTCTAATTTAGAGTGATCTCATTCGAGGATGAATGTTCTCAAGGGGGATATATTATAACATCCCGCCCTAGAAAGAGATAAATTTAGAAACCGCTAAGTTGGAAATAGCTAAATTGAGAAGTTTGCAAGTTATGCTTAAGTTGTGAATTTTGGGTCAACTTCAAACGACCATAACATTCAGTAAAGAATGAGTTAGATGTCCCATAAGATATCAAGTGAAAGGTCTTGGAATCCTCTTTCCAATGCCATCGAGTTTTCTAAATTTTTATCTCATATGAGGGATATATTCCTATTTGAAGTCGGCATGTCCAGTTAAGAAAAGTTACCAAAATTAAGGAGGGGTATTTTGGTCTTTTCCTTACCCCATCAGCTTAAAACGAATTTAGTAATATTTTTGGGGTAAAATTTTATTTAGGTTATTTTTCATAATTCCAAATACGCTTAGGGTTTTAGAAAAAAGTTAAAAAAGAGAAAAGAGGAGAATAGAGGAAATGGTTCAGGCCGTTCATCGAGATTTCTTGCGGATAGAGTGTTGTTTTGCCAAGGTTTTGATCCCTTAGAGGTATGTGAGTTCTCATAGTATTTGGTTCGGTAACCCACACGCCAACCATGCTATTTAAATGTGAATTTCGTTCTTCAGGTTGAAGGATTCAAGTTCTTGATGAGTTTTCTTGAAATTTCATTCTTAATCTTGATTGTTGGGGTATTGATGAATTCTGGAGATGAATGTTATTGATTTGAGGGTTGTTTTGAGTAGATTATACTGTACTTAAGTTGGCTATTCGAATCTAAGTGAGTTGGGAAGAAACCATTCGATTCTAGGTGAACAGGGTCAGAAAAACGAGAAACAAAATTCATCGGAGAAATCTGGGTAGGGGCTGGCGCGCAGCCCCACCAATGCGCCAGCAGAGGTGTTCTGTAGTTCAAGGGTTGGCACCCTGTGATGTTTAGAATTTTCTATTCACGTAATAAATGGCACAACTTCCAGTACGAGTGTTTACGATCGTGTGATAGTATAGTAACCCAACCAAGGGTTGGGGTCGTGTCCCAAGGGAGCGGTTTTGAGAATAATAGATAAATAAAATTTAGTTCTAGTTAGTCATAGCTAAAGACATTAACGATTAAAAACATTGTAAATTAAAGGGGGTGACACAAAAGTGTCAAATATCGACGGGGGTTATTGTCACTAAAAAACAACAAAAATAACAAAGAAATCAAGTATGGGGAAGAGTTCTTGGGGTGTGACCGCAATACAAGTTGACATAAATAGTTGGGTACATGCTTTCGATAGGGAATTTGCAAGATAATAGTGACTAGGCTAAGCTTTAGATGGAAATAAGTTCCCTCTCGGGCAACTTACACCATTTCAAATGTGTTCCTCTCGGACACACATTTGTTGCATAAAGACCAGCCTACGCCTTACCCCACTCACTCTCTCAAGCTAAGTGTTAGGATATGGGACTACGTCTCACCCTCTCGGGCTGAACCTCATATCGACCCACTCCTTAGGCCATCAGTCTAGTTGTCTTGGTTTCGCGACCTCCCTCTCTGGCAAGCCAAAATCACATGGGTGGCTTTGTATTTGCAACTACAAATCCATTAAATTAAACCACAACCACTAGGTGAAAGCACCATTAAAATACATCTATCCTATCAGCAAGCAAGACCCAACAATAATATCAACACATATTTGCTAAATCACACCCCAAGAATGGGGGTTTTTAGCCACACATCAAGAGATAGAAATTTATACCTTCAATGATGTTGAAATCAAATGGGTATAGAGAAATAAGTCTTGATTTGAGAAAACAAGGAAGAATCCAAGAGACCCACTTCCAAATTGAAGGAGGTGAAACCCTTTTCTTCTTCAAGTCTTCAAACCCTTACAAACTTGAGAGTAAAAATAAAAATAGTACTAAATCCAAAATCTAATAATAAAAATATGATACTACAATCTGATACAAAGCTATAACTCTCAATGATTATTTATTGTTTTCAAAATTCTGTGATACGGCGGATCACTCAGCAACATTAGTTGGAATCGCCGATCAATTCGGCGATTCTCCCTTTGGTGTAGTTCATCGCCGTCTTGCACTGTCCTTCGGCATCATCGTGATTTGGGTCATTGGGCAACATAGTACTACTTCACGAACCTTCTCGGCGATCTGCCGACTGCTCCCTTTTTCCGCCGACTTGATCCGTTCTTTCATGGCTCAGCACACTGGAACAAAAGGCAAAGTGAGACCCTTCGGCGATTCGTCAAATGAACTTGGCGATCCTCAGGCCTTCATTTTCTTGTTCTTTTCAGCCTTTTCGTTCCTTTTTACGAAGTAGTGTCCATGCATTCCTTAAAACTTCAAATATCTGAAACTTAAAAGTTTTCATCAGATATTGAGATAATATAAGCATTTGAGGCCACTATTTCTATTAAAATAAATCCCTAAATAAGTCCAATTTGTGGACTCATCAACACCCCAACTTAAACTTTTGCTTGTCTTCAAGCAAACTAAAGTTCAGTCGTTCAAAAAGGATGTCTAAAATAGTGCTACACAAGACTCAATCATGAACATACACAACAAGACTCAAACTGCTTATGCAAAGATCAAATGTGTACCCAAAGATTCAAGTTGTGACACACCAATATCAAAGATTCTCATGCTCACAATACTTGCTACTAATGCAAGTTCAAGCTCGACAGAAGTATCTAAATGCCCTCACACAAAGAATTATTCCATATTCACACACCGAAGTTAATCAATTTAAGACCAGGAATCAGATGTAACTCTCACACTCAAAAAGAGGAACACAATGCATGTTTTCACCCATAGGTTTGCCCTTATTTTCCAATCGACTTTCGATTCGGCTTACTCAAGATCAAAAAGGTCTTTTCAAGGCTTGTAATGGGGCAGAGTGAAAATGTATGGTCATTTAGGCTTAGTGACTTCTTCATTCTCATGAGATGTGGTGTTCTCAAAACGTCCTTTTCCTTTCCCTTGTCATTTTTTCTTCCAGTGCTTCTAAGTCATCCTTTCATTCACTCTCCATGTATTGCTTTGGAACCCAATTCCTTTTGCACCTTTATTCAAAAATTAAAATATTATATTTTTTATTTTTATTTTTATTTATTTATTTATTTATTTGATGGAGGATTTCCATTTTGTTTTGCAATACCATGGATTAGAGAGACTTTTTCTTGCACTTCTTGACTTCTCCTTCTCCTTTTCAACACACCCCCAACTTAGGCTTTTGACCTAAGTTGGCTATTCACTAAACCACAAATCAAGAGGATTATAGGTAGTGGGTCAAGTAAGGTTTACGGTTCATCAAGTTTCTTCCAAAGAAAGGTAAGGCTCAAGGGGTGTTCAAAAGATTTTCACACACTCACGGGTAGGCCACAAAAGAGGTATATGTTAAATTAGGCTCACACTCTTTAAAGTTGCCTAAGATCATCTCAAGAGCACACCTTTCTAAATCAATCAGACTAACGGGGAAAATTCTAGGTTTATTCATGCTTAGTTCAAAGTAAGCTAATCACACAAGGCATCGACACTTAAGTAAAACAAGACTATACACTTTCTCTAGTATGCAACGGTCATTACAAGAGAATCAATTCGATAAACGGCTAATCACAACAAGATGCAAAGAATTCACATATTGTCTATGCAACTTCATTTGGTTTTGTCGTCCCCACGCATTCATGTTCTTCGATTGAGAGAACTATTCAAGTCATCAGTATTGATCGGAACTAAGACTTAAATTTTGCAAGAGAACAGCCACTTTCAACACAAGCAGTCGCAAAAAATTTCAAAAAACATAATTTTTTCGGAAGAGTTAAAATTAGCATCAATTAAAATAAAAAAGAGGAGCCATGATCTCAAAAATGCACGAAAGGCAATATTTAACACAATTAAAAACAGACAACCCAAATATACATAAAAACACAAATATTCATAACAAGCAAACAAGGTGGGCCTCACCCCAGCACAATAAATGCGTTTGTCCTCAAATGCAAATGATGAATATCCAACAGTGAAAAAATAGAAAGATGGAGAGGGAGGTAAAGAGGGGATCCTGTCTACACTCTTGGTCCATCTGTCGGGGCATCATTGCCTGATGCATTAGCCTGAAATTTGATAATGGTCCCCGGATTATCATTCTGGTTCGCATTGTATTCATTTACTCTAGCTTCTACAGCAGTGTTACCCGCAACCATTCTGTCCACTTCATGGCCCACCTAAAAGAAGTCTATAGCCGTGTAGAATCCACGTTTCCACGAAGGAATAGTTGGGTTGATATGGATCCTCCTGCTGGCACTTGCTTTCTTATTGTGTTTTCTTTCTTTGGCCACTTCTGCTATCTTTTCATCTCTTTTAAAATCTCATTCTCTTACATGTGATGTGGCATGTCCCTTCCTGTAAATTTTCATCTAGCCATTTCTGCAAACCACTTCGAGATAATGTTAGAACATATTTGACAACCAAAACAAAGATTTTTATCTGCAGAAAGAAGGGATAATCCATTTGGTGTGCCACCAAATACACTCGGTGAACCACCGATAATCCGCCGAAGGTCACAGTGCAAAATGAGTTAGGGGTGCAGACAAAGGGCGATTAAGGTGCCATTCAGTGAGTCACCGAGTGCATTTGGTGATCCTGTGCTTCTCGCCGAAAGTTGTAGTAGCCACAATAAATAAAGCATGATAGTAAAGGCGATATGGGGTACTTAGGCAAACCACGGGGGGGTTCGACGAGCTCGTCACATCTCATCGAATCACTTATCGTGCCTATTTTAGACCCAATTTTTTAAATCGGCCCCGCAACCCCCAAAAATACAATTAAAGCACCTAAGGCACAAATTCATCGAATACATATAGCAATTTTTACACACCCATATCAATATAATTTCATATCAATGCACGATCTAGTGGGATTCTACCAGTTACTCAGTAAGTATTGAATCGTAAATGGTAACACATGCAATCCCATCAGCTTAGAGACTCAACAATGGTTGTCAATCATTTCAACATTATGCAAATGAGTACAATTTGAATAAAGTAAATGCGGGGTTCGAACTACCAATATTTGATGCCGAACAGATATTACTAACGTGCTAGGTAGCAATGCAATCCAAATTTGAGCACCATTCGATACTTAAAATACTGTTAAAACTGCAAGAATTATAAAAACTAGAGTGCTAGTGTGAGTTTGGACATATGAAAAATAAGGGAAAGGGAATGCAGTTGAAACCTTTAAACCTTTGGCTTGCAAAGATCATCCAGTTCCTGCTCGTTCGGCGATGTTAATCGGTCTCGCCCAATCACCTGGTGAAGCGCTGAATATCTAATTTTCTCACCGAATCTAATAGAGTTTTCAGTTCATGTGGGCATTGCGTTGGCGATCTTCATCAAGATCACCAACTGGGTTGGCGATGTGCCAATGAAATTCACGCTCTACCAAGTTTTACAGACCCAATCTCCATACATCTCTTCAAGCACTTTCCTCACTCAATCTTTACAAATAACACACTATTATTTTATCAAGATAACAAAAACAAGTAAGGGGAATTGGGTTGCCTCCCAAATAGCGCCTTAGTTAACGTTATGTCACAACGCACGTTAGCAACTATTCTTCATTTTCGGAGTCACCCATGTTGTAATTAGGCGAGTCCTCAGTGAATGGTGAGTAATGACCTGATATCAAATGGCCAATTTGAGCATCCTGCAGCCGAATAGTCATGGAATGAGAGGCTGAAGCTTCGTTTAGCATTTTGATGTTCTCCTTCATCTCATTCAACATCTTCTCATGTGCCTCAATTTTTTGTTGAATGAGTGATAGAGCTTCATTATCCTGCATACCTCTCTGCTTCTTCCCATGTTTACACTCTCAAAAGGAGGAGTTCTTTTCTTTTTCATTGGCTTGTACTTCCAATTCCGTAACTCGGGTGGATAGAACATTCAACTGGTTGACTAGTGCGTCCCACTCTTGCTTTCTTTTTGCTTCTTTGTTGGGTTCTACCATGCCATCAAGGAGTTTTGCTACAACTTCATAGGGCTGGTGTAGCATACCGCCCTCGCAGAGTTGATCAACTATACTTTTATTCTCGGTTGCTAGGTAGGTAAGTGGGTAGGTAGGTAGGTAAGTAGGTAGGTAGGTAGGTAGGTAGGTAGATAGATAGATAGATAGATAGACAGACAGACAGAAAGACAGACAGAAAGACAGAAAGATAGACAGACAGAAAGATAGACAGACAGACAGACAGACAGACAGATAGACAGACAGACAGACAGACAGACAGACAGACATACAGACATATAGATAGATAGATAGATAGAGACAGACATATAGATAGATAGATAGATAGACAGACAGACAGATAGATAGATACATAGATAGATAGATAGATAGATAGATAGATAGATAGATAGATAGATAGATAGATAGATAGATGGATAGACAGATAGATTAATAGATAGTAGTTCATGAATCTTTTAATTTTTCAGTTATTAATGTTCTAGACTTGAGTTGCCTCTTTGGCTAATTAATGTTTTATTTCTAAAATCTTATGCGTTTACTTTTGAGACAGTTGAGTAAAGTTTGTCTTTTGAGATTATTCTATGTTGAGTAAGTCTTCCGCTGAGAGTTGAGCTAGACCAAGGTTTCGCTTGAGGCGAGCAATGGTTCTCGAGTGTCGTCCACACCCAGGATTTATGCTCGGGGTGTAATAGGAACTCAATGGAGGAAAGGGCTCCATGAATGAAGACTATTATACCTTAGATATCAAAGCTCACAATTAATGGTGAATTTTGAAAATTGATCTTGAAATCCTAGCTTGACTTCTTCTTCTTCTTCTTTTAGAGAGAGAAATATTTGGGGAAAGAACTGTGAGGGATTTGGGAAAATTTAAAGAGTGATTTAGAATAGTTAAATTTTAGGCTTAACAGACTTATATAGGGTCTAGTATTACCATTGAAGAAACCTAGTTTAGGTATTAGATGCATAGGAAAATACCCATATAACCTTGACAAAATAAGTGACGGGAACCTTTCACGGATGGCATTCACCAATAATTCATCGATTCACGGCCCGTGAAGGCTATCGTGAATAGTGGCCTAGATTTTGCTTTTCTAAGTCAATCTCCACCGATGGGTCTAACATCCGTGGACCATTCTACGGGCCGTGAACCTGTCCGTGAATTATTGCCTTAGAATAACTTTTACAAGGCTTGGGTTCAAAGATGGGTTCACTGACCGTGGACTCTTTCACCGTCCCTTAACCCTTCCTTAGACCCTTGCCTTAGAATATTTTTCACAAGGCTTGGGTTTAAGGATGGGTTCACTAATCGTGGACTCTTCCACCGTCCTTGAACCCTTTCTTAGACCCTTGCCTGAGAATATTTTTCACAAGGCTTGGGTTCAAGGATGTGTTCACTAATCGTGGACTCTTCCACCATCCTTGAACCCTTCCTTAGACCCTTGCCTTAGTATATTTTTCACAAGGATGGGTTCACTGACTGTGGACTCTTCCAGGTCCTTGAACCCTTCCTTAGACCCTGGATTTAGAATATTTTTCACAAGACTTGGGTTCAAGTATGGGTTCATTAACTGTGGACTCTTCCACCATCCTTGAACCTTTTCTTAGAAGTCTTTTTTTTAGGGGTTACAAAGTTGGTGTTGGTGAAATCAAAGAGAAAATGCAGGATTAGCACTAGGAACTTTGCAAGTTGTGAGAGTGCGAGACGGGGAGGGAGTAGATCCATCCAGAAATCCATAGAGATCTTGATCATGCATAATTTCATATGCAATTAGGATGCCAAATGAAATTGAATGATTGTCCCACCGATATTGG
The DNA here is from genome assembly GCA_029582685.1 of Solanum piurae. Classification (NCBI taxonomy): domain Eukaryota; kingdom Viridiplantae; phylum Streptophyta; class Magnoliopsida; order Solanales; family Solanaceae; genus Solanum; species Solanum piurae. Next base: position 14,893 of record JAJOOO010003975.1, on the reverse strand, counting down.
TATCTTCATTGACAACGTGAGGAGTGTGTTCCATTTGGGGAGGGTGTGAGAGAATAAAAATTAGGATCTTACTCTTTAGAGTTTATTTTTGCTCTTGATACCATAAAGGAACACGGTAAACTGAAGAAGAATTTATTTATATGGGTGTAATGTTACAGATTAATATACATGATTCAGTCTAACAATTTCCTAAGCTAAGAAAATAGGGAGATAAAGCTAATCCTAATTACCTGCTAAACACTTAGTAAACAGTAAAGACAAGCAGTAACTAAAAGACTTGTACAACTGTAGCTAAAGACTCTAAGTAGATAAAGAAAATGAACTAGTAGTTGGGGTCTTCCCTACAACTATTGAAGAAGATTCTAAAAGGATACACCTCAATCTCCTAATGAGGTTCTTCATGACACTCTCATACGAAAAGAAATAGAGCTTGCACATCTATAATTATATGGCAGTATTCAGACAGAGGAAGTAGAAGATCAAATTTACAGAGATGTATATTTTTCACCTGGAAGAATTGAATAAATGAAATCTGACAGGTAGGGGAAAAAGTAAGGTAGTGTAGATACTACTCAACCCATAAGAATTCAACCTAAAAGGCGTGTGACTAATAAACAACAATGTTGTTAATGAAAGCTCTTATATGGAATATTAGGTCTGTAAGGAATCAAAAGACTTCCAAAGAGTCCAAATGTTACATAATTTGCAAAGGTTCAATTTTGTTGTGTTGGTGGAAACTTTTCAACATGCGAGAGGGTTGAACAGGTATAACAGATGACTGAAAATGGAAAAGGGGTATGCTAAATGAAATTGCAAAATCTGGTTGTTTGTGAATCGTGAATTTGATGTCACAAAAGTGAGGATTTTTGCGAAACAACCTTCTATTATAATTAGGAATGAGAATTCTAATTTAATAATTTGTGTTACTATTGTTTATGCAAAGTGTGATACTATGCAAATAATCGAACTTTTGGATGAAATTTCTCCAATTGCCGATGGCCTGGAATATCCATGATTCTAGGAAGGGACTTGAATGTAGTTCTTAATAGGGATGAAAATATTTGTGGTCTTCCAGTAATGGGACATGAGATTGACGATTTTCAGAATCGTATTGAATCAAATGAATTATACCAGGTTCAATATAAAGGCCGTTTGTTCACTTGGTGGAATGGTAAAGCAAGGTGTGACTGCATCTTTGAGAGATTAGATAGAGTATTGGTTAATAATATGCTTATTCACCATTTAAACTATTCTGAAGTCGAGCATCTACCTCGAACAGGTTCAGATCACGCTGCTTTATTATTTTCATGCAAAAATAGAGAATCAAAATTAATTAAACTTTTTAGGTTCTTGAATTTTTGGACGGATCATAGGGGTTTTTAATAATGTGGCTAAACAAAATTGGGATTATGATTATTTAGCTAATTCTTTTCCAGAGTTCAAGATGAAGATAAAGAATGTTAAAAATGCTCTTTCTTCATGGAGCAGGGAAACTTGTGGGACAATTTAAAACAACTCATCATAAGAGAAGAAATTGCAAGAATTAAGGAAAAGCACTTTGAAGAATTTCGTTATCCAGATATTGTGCAAAGGGCAAAGGTTGAATACTCTAGATATTTACATCTTGAGGAGAAATTTGGGCAACGAAAGGCAGGGTATGATTTTTTTGAAAGAGGAGACAGGAACACAAGATTCTTTCATAGCTTGGTGAAAGGGAGTAGACAACGAATGAAGGTAACACGAATTCAGAATCCACATGGGGAGTGGCTGGATGATGATGTTGCAATTTCTAGGGAGGGAGTAGCTCACTTTCATAATCAATTCAAGCAGAATAGAGATGAAACTAATGTCACTTTGTTGGAAATTATTCAAGAATTAATCTCTGAGGAAGATAATAGTGAGTTGGGGGTTGTACCAAATGAAGAAGAAGTGAAGAATGTTGTATTTAATCTGAAGGAGGACAACTCTAGTGAGCTACATGGTCTTACAAGTAGATTCTATCAAGTTTGTAGGGACATTATAGATAATGTGTAACATTTCGGAAATTAGTAGGCTAAAACTAGAGCTAAACGTGAGGATTAACGCCAAGAGTAAAGGGCAACGGCCAAGGGAATTGGGTGAGGGACATGGCAAGGGGGACTAGGCTGCCCAAAATTGGCCAAGGAACTGCCCACCATGACCACGAGGGTCTTCAAGACCCGTGATGGTGTCACGACCCGAGAGCACCCCCTAGTCGTAACACGGCGTACTCAACCCCGAAGAGGTCTTATACAAACCTCATAGCATTCGTGAACATAAGAACATAGGAAAATAGAGAAGAATTAAAAGCTTTCTTTTACAATCGAAGATATTTTCATTTAAAAGCAAGCGGAAGACTTTCTAGACTTTGTCTCAAACCATCTAATACTTTGAATACAACATTGGGACTAAGCCCATACAAAAGCTTTAACATAAAGTAAAAGACATAAAGGGAACATAGTGGATTTTGCCCTCGAAACTATGAGGACTCACCAAGTCTTCATTTCCAATCTCCTTAGAAACCTATTCATCAAGCATAGAACACCAATATCTCCAAACCTTACACATAGTAAGAAAAGGGGAAGAATGGGGTTAGCACATTAGATGTACTAAGTATGATGACCATGAAAAAATATGCTTTAAAAGGGACATTTGAGTTGAAAGCCATGCTTTTATGCCATTTTTTTGTAAAACTTCTTGATCATTGATACAAGAGGCATAATATAAGTCACAACCAACATACAAAGCCACATAATTCACATTTGAACAAGATCACATATAAACCTTTACCTTCACCTTGAGCATCCACCTCAAGTAACCCTTAAGCTATACTTAGTACAATGTATGGACAGCTTCATATACCACCATCCACACCAAGGTACCACCTTAGGTCACCAAGAGTAAACTTACCTTTCATCCTTTCCACAACAAAGCATTTAAGAGACATAGACATTACATGAATCACATCATCACATTGATGCCAACATCTAAGACAACTCTATGTCATACTTGTGTAATGCGCAAGTAGCATCCCATACTACTACTCACACTAAGTACTCCTTTGAAGTCACCCTATACAAGGCACATTCATATACAATAATTCAAGACAAGGAAGTAATATCATTATACAATCTAAGTAAAGCATGCATCTTCACATTTAAGCATATAAGCATTTAAGAGTCAACATTCATTACTAGCTTCATTACATTAAGAGCACCTTCATTCATTAGACATTAGATCAACATTCTTCATTAACACATCATCACAAGAGCCCATGCATTCATTGACATTATAAGGAACACACCATGACCTCCCTCAAATGCCTACTTGTGCAATGCATAGATGGTGTCCCATTCTACCACCCACACTAAGCAGTACATCCTTAAGAAGCCATAGTTCATTAAAATTCTTTGGGGGGCTAAGCCTTAACCGACATAGACCATGAGAGCTTGACATGGAATCCCGGTGTCACCCTCACCGGATAAGGGATTCCTACTTGCCTAAGGTAGGACCGTCATTTTTTTAGCCTTAAGTGGATCCACTAGCTAGACCTATGTGGGAACATAGTTATGGGATAGGGAGATTGTTACTAGATACCCCGCCTCAACTCACGTGAGGGCATCCATCTCAAGAGATTGCTACTAGAAACCCTGCCTCAACTCACATTAGGGCTTCCATCTCATTTCAAATCCACTCGGTGCTTGGCATTATTCCCCATGGAGTACTTGACATTCATTGCATTCGTTCATTATGGTACACGAGATTGTTACTAGATACCCCACCTCAACTCACGTGAGGGCATCCATCTCAAACCCAACATTCATTAAAAATGGGATATAGGGATTATTACTAGATACCCCAACTCAACTCACGTGAGGGAATCCATTCCGACCCAACATTCATTCATTGGAAAGCTTATTGATTCAAAGATGAGAATAGCCTTTCACCTAAGGATCCCCTTATTGTGATAAAGTCCTTTCACAACAAGTCATTTCATTCATTAGAGTACAATTGAGAATAGCCTTTCAATAAACTCACATTCATTAACATTATCATTAACTTCATTCATTCATGTGTGTGTATGTGATAATAGCCTTTCACATAATCACCATCATTCACAAGTGTTAATAGAGAGATATATTCAATCCTAACACAATTAGCTTCTAAACATGATCATCTTTCATTCATTTAGATCACACACATGCTTCACATCACCTTCATATATACAACATCATGATAATACTTCAAGTCTTCACATTATTCCTTCAAGGCCATGATCACAATGTACATAGTAAGTAAACACTTCCACCTTTAAAGTGGGTCAACATTTCAAGACAATTATACTTTAACATGAAATTAGGTCAAACTTTCCCTTTCAAGGTTATGATCATAAATCCTCAATTCACCAATAATTCACCATGACTAGACATAGATAATGATACAAATCAATAATCTAAATCAATCTACACATAAATCCATCATCATTCATTCATAATCAACAAACCCACTTCATAAGGCCAAATTTAGGAATTGAGAAAAATCATGGGTTCATAGAGTATTTTTATCTTAAATCATCAAATAAACGTCAATATAATCATAATTTATCATTTGAAAACGTTTGATGCAAGAACCCATGAGATTGAGTGAAACTTGGGGTTTTTCATGAAACTTGAAAACTTTGAAATTGACTCTAGGGTGAAAGCTAACCCTAGATGAAGGATCACCATACCTTTACTAAGATTCTCCAAGAAATTTTATGAAGAAACACCTTGAATCACCAAACCCTAGCTTCAATGGCTCCCTTCTTCTTCTTCTCCTATGCAGGATTTCTAGTGAGAGAAATATTTTAGAGGAGGTGGGTCTCTTTTTTTTTATTCTATTGGAGTGACTTAAATGAAAGGATTTAGGTCTAAAAAGGGTCTTATAGTTGCTAGGAAAGGGTTAGAATAATAAGGACAACTTTGGAAAAGGACCAAGGACCCATAAAGTTGTAACTTAAAAGTTTGCACCAAACCCGTCTAAGCACGCCTTTTGCACCCCTTGGCTCGCCAAGGGCACTAGGTGACTCGCCTAATGGCCCTTGGCTCGCCCATTTTTCCATCCTGACAGTGCTTCACTATTTTGCGCATAACCTTTTACTCCGAGATCAGAATTGGGCAAAATCGGTGGCGTTGGAAAGAGGACTTAGAGACCTTTAAAGTTCCAATTTAAAAATTTCACCTCCTTCACGACTTACCTCGCCCATTTTCTCCTCTTGGCTCGCCAAGTGCACCCTTGGCTCACCCAATTTTCCAGTGAGCTCCCAAATTGGGCAGTCCACTAGGCGATCAAGAGGGGTCAAAGGGCGACACGCCAAGCTGGTTGGCGAGCTTGGTCTTAGCTCGCCCTTTGGTCCAGCATCTTGGCCAAATGGGGCAGCCACTAGGTGAGCATAAGAGCACAATGGTGACTCGTCCAACCCCTTGGGCGATCAAGTCCTCCCATTGCCAAAACAACCACTCTAAAATAAGGTTTCTTTTACTCAACTTATCTAACAATGGCCTTCGTGACCCAAAATTCAGAAGGATTGGGGTGTGGGAATCATTACCGTGGACAAGTTAAACAAAGGGGTGGAGGAGGACAGTCATACATTCAGAAACACAATATTACAACTCAAAATGGAGGTTATAAGTGAAAAGACAGTCCTAAATCTAACCCATATCATATTTGTGGAAGGAACAATCATACAACACTCTCTTGTTTTTACAGATGGGATTAATCCTATTAATCACAACAAGAAGTTCCCCAGGCACTTGCTTCAATAATGATTGGTGATCACAAGGATGGTAGCCATGGTTTCAGACGATACCAATCACATGCTTCAATCAACCGGTAATCTTGAGAAATCTTTTCCGTTTAAAGGAATGGATTTTGCTATGTTAGGAAATGGTGATCACCTACAAATTTCACACATAGGAGATAAGCATATTTGAAAAACATCCACTTAAAAGATGTGTTTGTTGTGCCTAAACTCAAGAAGAATCTTATTTCTGTCAGTAAACTTTTGAAGAATAATGCATGCTCACTAAAATTTAATGACAAGGATTTTGTTGTTAAGGAAAAGAGAATAGGAACAATCATGGGCAAGGGGCATGAAAGACATGATTTGTACGCTATGGGAGGTAACTTATATGAAATCTTGAAAGCTACAAAAAATTAAGCGAATTCAAATACACTATGGCATAAATGATTGGAACACCCGCACTCTTGAGTTCTTAACTTTTTGCATAGTAATAAGATGATGGAGGTGGAGAATACAATAGTCTTGAGTTCATAAATTATTTGGCTCGGAATGAAATGAAACGACAGATTTCCTATCCATAGAAATGTTGTTGAAACTAGTCTAACTTTGCTATTTAATACATTTTTTTCAATATTTTCATGGGTTGAAGCATTTATGACACCGAATTATTGATCAACAGAACCCCTACTTCTACCTTGAGCATGCAATCTCCCTTTTCTAAGATATATGAGCAACAATCGGCTTACAATACTTTGAAAGCTTTTGAGTGTCATTGTTTTCCCTACTTCAAAGGACAGAATAAAAATAAATTTCAATTAAAATTCATTGGATATAGTTTACTTCACAAGGGATACAAATGTTATCATCCTCAAACTCGAAAGGTTTCATATCAGAACATGTAACTTTTGATGAGTCCTACTTATCTTATGTGTCTAGTAGTGATGAATTTTCTGCACATTCGGAGAATTCGCACCTCACCACATTTCCAGAATTTCTTCAATAGAAGACTCCACGATATCTGAATGAGGCAGAACAATTCGATCCGTCCACCTTAGCATCAAACGTTGATGGTGAACTTGTTGTTTTTGGTCCTCTAGTTCCCGCCAACCAACATGTTTTGGAGCCGCATATAACTTCATCTGAAGGATCTGGTAAACTAAATGAGTCTACTGGATATTTAGATAAAACACAATATATACAAAGCTCTGAAATGGATGCTGCTTAACAGTTGATTACTCATCATCATGGAAATCATCCGCCACTTAATCCACCCTTGATTCCGCGACCATACCATGTATTGGTTTATTTGTCTAACTCTCACCTATGCCGCATAATCCTACCACATCTGCCTCTATCTGGGCTACACCTAATAATGCAGCAAGTGGCCATCATATGCTTACACGAACGAAGATCTATGCCTACTGTAAAATAAGATTACCCGTGTGAATGCCTTTATTGTTAATACATCTCAATATTATATACAAGTTATACCAGCTCTATAACTAAGGAAATATATATTTACATTTAATTACAAATATTCTGATTTATATATCTAAGGAAACATATCCTCTGATTGCGCAATCACATAAGATCTTCTAATACTCCTCCTCAAGTTGGAGCATGAATTGTGGAAATGCCTAACTTGCCCAACAACTTATGAAACTGGTCATGACCAAGAACCTTTGTGAGTATATCAGCCAATTGGTTCTATGAAGAGATATTATGAGTCATAATTATCTTTGATTGTAATATTATCAAATGAAGTGACAATTTATCTCTATGTGCTTGGTACGTTCATGAAAAATAGGATTGGCAGCGATATGGATAGCAGTTTGGTTATCACAAAAGAGAGAAACATATGTTGCATGTTATACTTGAAGATCTTGTAGAAGCCGAAGCAACCAAAAAATCTCACTAGTTGTAGTGGCCATAGCTCAATATTTAGCTTCAGTAGAGGAACGAGACACCACCGTTTGTTTCTTAGATCTCCAAGAAATGGGTGATTTACCGAGAAACACAATGTATCCTGTAGTTTATTGACGTGTCATCAGACACCATGCCCAATCCGCATCACAGTAAGCTTTTATAGATAGTGAATTGTCCAAAGGGAATAGAATCCTTTGACCTGGATTTCTTTTCAGATAGTGTAAGACTCTATAAGAAGCTTCTAGATGAATTTGCCTTGGCGCATGCAGAAATTGCCTAAGTACATTAACAACGTAGCTAATATTTGGACGAGTGATGATGAGGTAAAGCAAGGGTCCGACAAGACGACGATATTGCCCTGGATCATGACAATTTTCTCCAAAATCAAGAGAAAGCTTATGTTGTTGCTCCATAGGGAAACTAGTTGGCTGGTAACCTGTAAGTTTACTCTCTGCCAAAATGCCAAGTACATACTTACGTTGACTTAGTACAATGCATGTTGGTGACCTTGTCACTTCAATGCCAAGAAAATATTTGAGTTTTTCGAGATCCTTGATATGAAATTTTGCATTTAAATGCTCTTTTTAGCTTGGATATGCAATTAGAATAATTTCCTGCGATGATGAGATCATCCACATATATAAGAATGTCTACAAAGGAACCTCCAAGGTGGGACAATGTAAACAAGGAATATGCTGCATTTGGTTGTCGGTAACCAAGAGAAAATAAGAAAGTAGTGAATTTATTATACCAATTCCGAGATCCTTGAAGAAGACCATAAAATGATTTTTGTAATCAACAGACTCTTTTCTCCCCCTGTTTGGCATAGCCTTGTGGAATCTTCATGTAAACTTCTTCATGCAAGTCTCTGTGTAGAAAAGCATTGTTGACGTCTAATTCATGAAGTTCTAAATTTTGAACCGCGGCAACCGCTAACAGACAACGAACAGTGACATGTTTTGCAACAGGTGCAAATGTTTCATGAAAATCAACCCCTTCAATCTGAGTGTATCCTTTCGCTACCAATCGCGCCTTGTAGCGTTAAATACTTCCATTAGGTTTGTACTTGACTTTATAGACCCATTTCAAATCTATGGCCCATTTACCTGGAGGTAAAATTTGTAAAGTCCAAGTATGGTTAGCTTCCAAAGCTGAAATTTCCTTTGCCATAGCTTCTTTCCAATGTGTGTGCTTAACTGCTTGAGTAAAGGATTTTGGCTCATCAACAAATGAGATGGCTGCCAAAAAAGTATTGTGACTGGATGATAGTTTAGAATATGATATAGAGTGAGATAGAGGATGTACCGTTGAGTTCGTTTATGGAGTGGGAGAGAGCGATTGATCATTTAATTAAGCAAGAGAAGGGGGCAAAACATAATAATACCCTGACAACTTACGTGAGACTTGTTGCTAGCGTTTACCAAGTGCAAGGACAGTAGAATCAATGCTATTAGATGTAGTAGATGGATTGATAGCAGATGAATCATGAGAAGAAGATGTATAAGGGCTTAGTGAAGTTACAGGTAGGGGAGAAGTGATTGTGGATACAACTTCTGAATTCTCAATGACAGTACAATTCTCACTTGTGTCACATTGTCTTATGCAATTTGTTTCTTGTCCATATGGCTCATCAAATGTAATCGGTTGACTTAAATCAATACGCGACATCATTTTTGCCTCTTCAGAGCCTTCAAAAGGATAAATGTCTTCAAAAAAATGTACACCACGTGAAACATAAATCCTTTTATTTTTGAGGTCATAAATTCTATATCCCTTTTGACCGCTAGGATATCCAAGAAAAATGTCAGGTTTTGCTCGTGGAGAAAATTTATCTCGAGGCTTTCTATTTAGATGTCCATAGCAAAGACATCCAAAATTTCTCAAATGCTCATATGTGAGGACTTTACCAAGTAGTTTCTCATATGGTGTTGTATTTTGAAGATTGGAAAGAGGCATTCAGTTAATTAAATATGCAGCAGTAAGGACACATTCTCCCCAAAACTTGATTGGCAGGTGCGCTTGAAATCGCAATGCACGAGCCACTTGCAATAGATGTCTATGATTTCTCTCAACTACTCCATTTTGTTGTGGAGTATCTGTACAACTACTTTGTTGCTCCATGCCATAATCAAAATAAGGTAACAGTAAATACTCATGCTTAAACTCTAACCCATTGTCGTTCGTAGGATTTTGATTAGCAAGTTAAATTACGTGTTTACCCAATTAATAAATTGCAACAGACAATCTTTACTTTCTGATTTATTCTTCATGAGAAAAACCCATGTAGCACGACTGAAATCCTCAACTATGGTAAGAAATTAATGAGACCCAGAAAGTGATTGCGTCTTGTATGGTCCCCAAATGTCACAATGTATTAAATCAAAAACATGTTCTGTCTTATTCATACTAGCAGGAAAAGATAATCGTGATTGTTTTGCCTTACAACAAGCATCACAAAACATAGTCTTATTTTCATCAAATACCTACACTTCCAAATCCCACGTTGGTTGTGATGAACGACGAATTACAAGCCTTGAAGTCGAATAATACTTGGAAATTAGTGCCCCGTCATGTTCGGAGGGCTGTAGCATGAAGCCGAATGTTGCACCGGCGCTGGCACCTGATGTTACATCAGCACAATCACCTGCACTGGAATCAACACCGACACCTGAACATGCACCAGCAGTGCCACTGATACCAGTGGAGATGAGGAGCTTCTCTGTGTGTGAAAGAGTGTTCGAGACGATGAAAATGTTGTTCGAGAACATGAATTCTAATCCAGACCGAGGGTGGAAAGGTGTGTATCTTCCTCACATTTTACTTTGAACTTGCTTAGATTAGTTTGATGAATGGTATGACTAATATGATAGTAACATGCTATTTTTGCATATACTCATCTGACAGGAAATGTACTGTTATGTTCAAATTGCGATGCAGTTAAAAGACAAGTGTCTATGGTATTTAATATTGAGATGTAGACGAATGAGTGTAAGTGTTATGGAACGGTTAGGCATCATTGTAAGTAGTATGTTACACTTGGATTTCCTTATACGGACCTTCTCTGACGCAAGCAAATCTAAGTAGGGGAATAAGTATGTATCCTAGATGCTTCCCTGTGTAGATAAATTGGAAGATGTAGGACAGTTTCTGGTTTAGAAATTAGTTAAACCAACATAATAAGACGAATAAAAAGAGAAATGAATATTCATTTGGAACGTTAGAATGCCTCCTTTTGGAGATAAATCAGTTATGTATAATAACAATGTTTAGCTGCTCTTTTCCTTTTTTTATTTGTTGAAGCGGAAAATGGGGATGCTAGGAAATGGGGAAATGACACTGCTACTGAGGCGCATCTGCTTCTCATGGTATAAAACATTCATCAGTAGCCATGGCCCATGTTGATCTCATTATGGAGAATTCATTGATCTTATATATTCTCTTCATTCATTCTTCATGTTTCTCAATCTAATTACAGATTCTATGCCAAAATAAGCTCATGTTGTTAATTGCATAAATTGTCCTCCGATCCCAATACTCTAATACCAACGGATAGTGATGGTGGAGTTTCCTACCAAGGTTGGTCCTATGCCTCTGATTCAACTTTTGTATATCAATTGATATTTGAGAAACTGATTGTTAACATAGATATGTTTATATTTTTTGCACTCTCGAGTGGAGTAGTTCTAGATGGGATGGCATGTTAGAGGGAGGTATGCATTTTCGGGAAGCTGAAATGAATAGAGATGATTAGTGTATAATCTCCTCTTGATGATCATAACCAAATCACTGAAGAGGTTCTGATAACTTCATATACAGACTTACAGAGAGTACTTCAATCTGAGCAGTCATGTGTAGATTCATGAGTGTTATGGCTTAAATGAACAATAAGAGTAATTATAGATATTACAACATTTTCTTAGGTGTTTATTTATTATTATTTACTCTTCGAACATTGGTCACAACTACAACCATCTCTCTACCAAGTAACAACTTTACTTCGTACTTTTTAAATGCTAATCTATTGGTGATTTTAAAGAACATGTGTTACAACCCGAGTCTACACCCTGGGCATGAACGACATTCAAAATCTTTTCTGGCCTGAGCAAATCCTTGGCCTGGCATGCTATAACGTTGAACAATGACAAATACAAAAGCTGGGATTTATAGTAACGGGCTAAGCTACAAAATATTGAAGTAATATTTTATAAGTAAAAGAATTTTAAAACATATGAGAAAAAAATTGAGACTACTAATGTTTATGACTCATGACTATGTATAATGAAGACTCCAAAACATTTGAGTTGGATAACTCTACCTGGACAAGACCTTGAGCAGCCTTAAAGCTAACACAATTGAACTGAATAAAATCTTCTGAATCATAACTGAATTCCTCTTAATGCGAGAAGGACTCACCAAAAGCTGAAAGTGGATGAACTTAGTGGAATGTCTTCCCACGAATCTGAATTACAGTGGTGAAATCTATGTCATAAAAAGCTGTAGCGCAAAGTAACGTCAATAAATAAAATTTGTTTGTATGTAAGGTAATAACTGACATCAACAGTTCTACAACAGTTGAAAGAACTATAAATCTTTTCATTAGTAATACACAGACGATAAAGGAAGGACTGAGAGTCAAAACTGTGACATATGACATAATATTTCAGAAACAAAAATGTATATCTGAAGGAATGCATATTTAAAAATCATGTTATCTGAAAATATGCCATCCGAATTCATACTATCCAAAATTTGATAATGACTATACCATGTAAAATATACATTTGGAGTTAAATCTTTTATGTGGGAGTGTATCTTAACCAACATACACCATGTGAGCTCATGATGCACCAACGTCCCAGTTGAGAGGGTGTCCTATACTTTGTGAGGGTATAGAACTTATCTAGCATGGGATCAACTAGCTGAGCCTTAAAGGGATAAAGGAGTTAATTGACAAAGCGGTGAAATATAAAATTCCTACGGTGGCATGTAGTTTTGGAATTTGGGATATCTAGAATCCTCGTTCGTTCGGTGCTATTAGTACTCCCAAAACATACTGTATATATAGCCCATAACATATTTGTTAAGCTTATCTAGAAGATTATCATGAGTCTTTCTCAAAATCATTAATTAAAACATATCTTGTTTTGAAACTATGCTCAAATCTATGAGATGAAGCTCCAATCCTTCTTTCTAAAATCATATATTGAAACCTCTTTCTAAAACATATCTTTCAAACTATGTTCATAGCTTAAATAATAAGAAAATTTTCTAGAACATGCATGACTTGTAGATTTCCAAAATAGCATGCATAATAACACAAGTGTCACGACCCAAGGTACCCCCTTGGTGTAACATGGTGTATAGGACCCCGAGAGGCCCCATACAAGCCACTTAGCATTCATAACATAAGAAATAGAACAGAAGAGATAAAGAACAACATTTCAAGTCCCAAAAGTTTTCATAAAAGTAAGGCGGAAGTCTAAACACTTTGTCTTATTAGCCATCTAGTACATAAGAATGAAATGGGGTCTGGCCCATACATCATGCCGAAAACTGAAAAATACGAAAGAAAACTGTAAACAATGGAAGTTCGTCCTCAAAGCATGAGGACTCACCAAAGCTCAGAATCTCTCAAATTAACCTCTAGCCACGAAACTGAGAACCCTGACTGTCGGACCCTACATTTGGGGAAATGTAGGCAAGAGTATGTGTTAGTACAAAATATGTACCAAGTATGATAGCCATGCATATAAACATTTAAATCATGCTAAAATAGGACATTTCATGATATGCAATGACCAGGCTATAACATGATGTAAAAAGGTTCAATAAGTCACAAGTCATAAGTCATAAAACAACGTTAATGCAAGCTAATCATCATTAATCCTTTGAACACATATGAGAGATACTTCATGAAGTAACCTTAGTTCATTATTAATGTGGGAAGTAGCCTTAACCGACATAGAGACCATGTGAGCTATAACATGATCCCCCGGTGTCTCCCACACCAAAATGGGTTGTCCTAGTTGCGAAGGTAGGGACCAAGAACTTCTAGCTTAGGTGGATCCACTTGCTAATGTCTATCTAGATAATCATCCTATGGGGGCACATAGGTGAGGGATAAGGAGATTTCTTCTAGAAACCCAACCTCTACTCATGGGAGAGCTTCCATCTCAATATCCTCTCGATGCTAAGCATAAATCCCACAGAATAGTCATCTTCTTACTTGTTTCTATTATCCATGGAAGGGCACGTCATCTTGCCAATCCAAGCTAGGTCATAAGTCATCCATGGAAAGGTATCATTGAATAACCAATCCAAGTTGGGTTTCATTAGGATAGCTTATCTTTGATTCATTTAGGTGAGAAGACTTTTCAACCTTAGAATCCTTACTATGTGAGAAAAGCTTTCACAATAATACTTTCCTGTGTATATAAATACTTCCAACACAGCAACAACATGATCATTGATACTTCACTCTCAAAGCATCCTTGAAATATTTTCATAGATTTCATAAGAACATGCATAATTTCATAATTTAGCTTTCAAGATTCAAAACCCACTTTCAATCATCAACATCTAGAAAACATTGGTTAGACATGGGTTCATAAAAACATATCATAAATTCAAGCAATTTTATCAATTCATACTTGATTTCATAACACTCTTCTTTCATAATGCAAGACCCATATTACATGCTCATAACTTGGAAAACATGGGAATTTCATAGGTTAATAGGGAATCATCATAAAAATCATGAAATTAACTCAATTAATGCATCATACATCATAAATCAATCGATTAAATCAATAATTAAATGAACCTATAACATAGAAGAAAAACCTTACAATTAGAGATAATTTTGTAAAATATAATTTCCTTATTTCTTTACCTTCTTCTGATGTGTAGGTTCCTTTATAATAATATTCTCTAAATACGCATGTGTATTCTTCTAAGTAACACATATTACATATTGCTAATTTTAACATTAAATTTCTGTTTAATTGTTTATTTTTATTTTGTTCTTCTATTTCGGTAGTTGTACCGAAACAGAAGAACAAAATAAAAATAAACAATTAAACAGAAATTTAATGTTAAAATTAGCAATATGTAATATGTGTTACTTAGAAGAATACACATGCGTATTTAGAGAATATTATTATAAAG